>CM075299.1:5551121-5574699 GCA_037672795.1 Lagerstroemia speciosa
ATCCCTAATATATATTTATATAATTTTAAGAAAAATACTCACAAATATTTTCGAAAAGAGTCCTTCTGTTGTATGAAAATTCTTTGAGGTGTGAGAAAATACCAAAAATAAAATAGATAAATTTCACAACAATAAATGATAATTTCAATATAAAAATTATAAAAATAACATTTTCGAAATTAAAATTATGGGCAAGGCATTTTCAGGAAATTCTCTTGAGGATAGATATTTACTCGCAATGTTGCAGCACGATTTCAGCGAAAATATCCAACCCAGGATACAATGCCCACGAGGAGATTCATGAAGGCAAACATAAATCCCTCACTGGAACCACAACCCGAGAGAACGAAACCAAATAATAGAAATGAAAGAACAAGCGAAATCAAAAGTATGTGTATGTATGTAACATGACTACTTCTCTTACACACATAACTAATGTATATAGATATTGAAAAGTCACAATTGAATAGCCGCAATTATTCAAAAAGATTCAATTTAAACAATCAGATCCTATTTAACTTTCCCCTCCAAAGTAACTCACTCACGGCAACTTACCGTTCCTCCTTATTTGCAACCTGTCGTTGCATTATTTCTTTATTTCTTTATTTATTTATTATTATTAGTAGTAGTAATAAATATTAATAATTATACAACACTTTCACTAAGTTCAGCTGTATCGTTACAGCTTCCTTGATGTTCAATCACTTCCTTATCGAAAATGCCTTGTAGATTAGACCTACAGTACACCTTCTACCAATTTAACATTAAATTTATTTCCGCTAGAATACTCACCCAAATAAAGGTAATAATAACAGATGAATTTGACAATAATTATAAGCGAAAAGCTGAAAAGAAAGGAAGTGAGATGTAAAAACAAGCCACCTGTAAAAATTAAGTTATCTAATTGTAAGAAAAATAATAAAATGATATATAATTCTTCTTCATTAATATGACGTGCATATGCCTCGAAAATCTCAAATTTGAGTTTCAAAATAGAAGAATATAATGCCTAATCATTTTTGTAAGGTTTGGAAAAGATGGGCAATTAGCTTTGTAATTTCAACATGTGAATGTATTGTGTCGTCAATTAGAACTTAGAAACACAATTAAATTAAAATAAATCTATGATCATCAACTTCTGTATTTGAACTTATACACCTAATCTTTACGAACAATAAATAATCTACCTCCCAGTTCATAGAGACATACAATTAACTAGTTAAAATATTAGAATATATGAACTAACATGCCATTTTTTTTTATCTAATGTAAGAAAAGCTGAAAATGATATAAAAGCGAAAAGCTAAAAAGAAAGGAAGTCCCTAACTATAATCTTCTTCACATTAAGCAAGCTAAAATGAAAAGGTGGCAAGATCTTATATAAGAACCTTGTTCTACCTTTAAAGAACCTAACCCACAAAATCAAAGGAGCTAGAGCATCAAAATCTAGAACTGGAAATCAAAAATTGAATGGAACTCACCTAAGGATCAAGAACTCCTATAAAGATCTCCGAAGCCCACGCTCTATCCTTCTCCCTATTTCTCCCAACTCTCATTAAACTCTCTCTCTCTCTTATGTAGTCAGTCTAACAGCGAAAAAAAAAATTGAAGAAAAACAAGAAATCGATAAATATGTGCGTTCATCAGCCGGTGGAAGATGATAAATATATGGGAAATTGATTGCTTGGAGCTTAATGGGCTGTTGGTCGTTTAAAATCTCCAGTAGGATTAATTAACTAAGTGGGCTTTAAGATTATTAAATTATTGGACTTACAGGATTCAAATCCCAGATCCAACTTCCTTGCAAGTACTTGACGACTTCAAGCCCGAACCATTATCTAGTTCAAATTCGAAGACATGACAGGCCATCTGAAAGACCCATCATATTAGTGCTCTCATTGAGAGATCTGAACTAACTAATCTACGTTGAGCCCCCAACGAGTAAACCAATGCCCTGAAAGCTGGCTTCCCGATGTCACCTCGAAAGCAAACATCGAATGCCCTCACCATCAACAAAAGAGATCTGGATATCCACCAATCAAATCCACCACGGCCCTTTTAGCGCACATATGCCTGGTGAAAATTCACGAGCCCCTCCCTGATATTAGCTCGGATATATTTGGAAGATGATGACGAAAGTTGGGCGCACCACCATGCACCGGTAGGTGCGAAAGCCCTGGAATGACTTTACAAGGGCATCTAAGAAAATCTTTAAACCAAAGCAAACACCCAAACTGTAAGTGGCCATTATTGAGGTCATCCCTGGTCAGTACTGTACTAACGTATGAACTTGAAAATATGCCAGACTACCTCGAGTTCAGGCATCACACATGTTAGTCTTCTTCCACTCAGGTCTTTTCTTTCATACACTACGATTTAAGTATCAAATTCAAATTCAAGATTTAACTTCCTTGCAGGTACCCCGACAACTTTGAAACCCAAACCATCATCCAAGACTGGAACTGAAGATCCAGTGGGCCATTCCATGCGTCCGTCATGATGGTGCTCTTGTTGGGAGACTTGAAGCTGCTGATCTACATTGAGCCCCTAAGGAAGACACCAACGCCTTGAAAGTTAGCTTCCTGATGGCACCTCGAAAGCAAAGATCGAAGGCTCCTGCCACCAATGACGGAGACCAAGATTATCTACCATCCAAATCCATTGCGGCTCTTTCGACTTCACATGTGCTTGGTGAAACTTGGTGAGCCCTTCCCCCAGATCGGCAAGCACATATTTGGGAGATGATGAAGGTGGTGCATAACGCCATGCCCCAAGTGCAGAAAACGTCGGAAAGATATTACAGGAGCCATTAGCAGCCAAGGGTAGATCAGGAGAAGGCAAGATGGGCAATGAATCCTTGCCTCCGTAAAAATGGCGTTATGCCAATGCAAGCGCCAATTGGCAAGACAACTCGGAGGTACTGGTTGACTCCAGTTACCTAATTTCTCATTTCCGAAAAAATTATGATAACTATACAATATTTTCTGGCTAAAATTATGACAATAAAAATATCTATTAATCAACATGGTTGATCGCGGGTTGTTTATGTCTCTTATTCTTATGTATGATTTGGATGTGATTATGGTTAATATCAAAATTTCATGATTAAGAAAATTTTATCTTTTAGTGACCAATCTAAATCAAACCTATATTAGTCATGATCCATTGAGTTTTCAAATGCTAATGGATCTTTTCAATCTTAAGTCAATCCTATAGGTTTAAAAGTGGTTTTTTCAGTTCTAAATATTTGCTTCATTACCCCGTGTCAAGTCCATTCCGTGAATTTTCATTAAATATCCACTGACATGGACTAACAATGTTACTTCCTCTTATTTTTACCGTTACTCTTCTGATGTGGACATGAATTGTCTAATTTGAAGTTTTCCAGCCAAAGAACCACCAGTCTACTTGTATACAAATAAAAAATCGAACCAAACCATATGTTGCCATGTCATATATTTGACATAAAAGAAATGACAACTCCCTTGTCACATCAGAATATTAACGGTAAAAATGAGAGGAAGTACCGCAATTAGTCCACGTCAGTGGCTATTTAATGGAAATTCTCGGAATGGACTTGATGTGTAATAGAGCAAATATTTAGGACTAAAAATACCATTTTTAAACTTATAGGACTGACTTAGGAGAAATGACAAATTTATAAGACTATCAAAATGATTCTCCCACCTTAAAACTCTCTAGCCACCCAAAATTGAATGTGTTTGGTCGATTTTGACTATTATTGAAATACTGAATCCAAAGATTATAGAAAATATTTTATCATAGTAAAATTTTTTGGGTAATAGGTCAATATGTAAAACTGCTGTCTTTGTTAAGTGTATTGAATCGATTGCAAAATTTCACAAGTCAAAATAACTTTAAAATTTAATGTAGTAAAAAAATTTCATATATTTTCGATATGTAAAGGCTTTATGTATCAACTGTATTACGGAATTTTATTATACTTAATTTGCATATTGCAATACAGTTTGTACCTAAACACCGCAACTTATAAGCCTATTTGTTTTGATGTAATTGCAATACAATGAGTTTCCAATACACTTTATAGTTCTTGGTAGTAGAATTTGTTATAAATCTTTATAATGTAGAAGATAAATTTATAATGATATTGGAGGGGATGGTTATCTTTGGACGAATCACATTTTTCAGCGAGAATTCTCTTGGGCAACATCAGATGGAGAATGATAGATATTGCTGAATAAAAAGGAATCTTCAAGGTGAAATTTGCAGGTCAACACTTTTTTTTTTTATCAGCAAATTCATATATTATATATTACTAATAGATTGGCAACCTAGGATGTTTGGCCCTAACTAGTTGTCTGCATAAGGAAACCCTTCGAAAATGCATAGACTTTCAGCCATGTTTTTCATTCCCAGGTGACCGATATTATGTGCGTGTGTATTTAGCTTGCGACTGATCCAACGACACTCCCAGCTCTGGAACAAGGATAATATTTTAACAATATTGAAAATGACTGCCTTTATCTCCCATGGTGCTTTATTGGGGGAGAAAATTGCTTCAGTAACTTGTAAGGCACCGGACAAGATTTGTATCTTTGTCCATTCCTTCTCTTGCGCCAATCTCAAAGCTACCAATATGGCATCAACTTCTGCTTGTCTAACAGATTCATGGCTTGCTACAAATGGATGCCAGCTTTGTCGGATGCCACCCCTACAAGAGAAGAGTGATTAAGCCAAAATGCAGTGTCCGTATTGATAAGAATCCAGTCAAATTGTTATTCCCTCCTTTCTTATATCAATAAATGTTTTAATTCTTAACATGGTGTTTGACCTAGATTTCATTATGAACCAAATTATTTTATGCTAAAGTGACTAATGGAACCTAATTGCTTATTCTAATTATGTTCATCTCTCTTCTATACTTGTTGGTTGATTGAATTATTTATACCCTTGCCTATCTTGATGCAATTTAATTATTTGGTCACCTATTAGATTGATTTGATAGGTTTATTGAACTTGAGACATGAATTTTAGACTAAGTCTATTATACCACAACCTCAGATAATTCACAATGAGAGATGTGAACATTCGTGAGATACATAAAGGTATACCCGATCAGCCTCAATAGCCAATTAGGGTTTGTATATAAAGGACTCTCACTTGTTAATAATCTAAAAATAGAGTCGTTTAACTTACTATTGGTACCACAGTCTTGCTATAAGTGAAACTGCATAAGGTGAGAATTGAATCTAGGTTAACAATAAGAGTTAATCAACAATATCAGTAGAGGTGGACCATAACAGAGATAGAAACTAGCAAAAATTAGGGTTGACTAATTTGATAGTGTTCTTAGTCATTGCTTGTTTTCTTAGTTGGCTCCATTCATAGAATTTGATTGCTTGAATATGGTGCAATTGTGTCAATTTCGATACTTACTTTGTATGAACTATGTCTCTTTGGGATAACACGCATTCTTACCTCTATATTACACATGCGACACTTTCACTTCCATTAGGATAATAAAGAATCGCAAATACTTCTATTTCATTAAGATTGCTCGCTAAAATATGGGATCCCTTCCATTTGTGTAGCTTCCCTTTTGGAAGGATCCTTCTGTAAAATAGAAGGCTCTTGATATTTCATCAAAACTTCCATCTTGGTATGGTCACTTTATGAAATCGAAGGTTTCCATCATTTTTTTCTAATTGAGGATCATGACACATAGACTTCTTGATCATGCAAGTGGATGGCTATCCAACTCCTGAATGAGGCTAATCCAAGTGCGACATATGGTATGAGAGCAAAATGATATATGGACGTCTAATAATCAACTTTAATAGAAGTATAAGATACTAAGGGGTTATGCAATACTTTCTTGTCAAAGGAGTTGTAAACTATAAATTTCTAGAGTTATACTTGTTCTCTTAAAATGGAAAGGCCAGCGTGGTAGGGCTATCTAATGAACGTATCCCACAGATAACAAACTAGCACAATTCATTCGGAACATGATTAAAAATATGATAAGGTATCGAGTCATTACTCAAAGAAAGAATAAGGATTGAACTTAGAAGAATTTAAAGCTTAGAAACAAAAATGGAGAAATAACACTGTATGGATAAACGTTCCATGGTATAATTGAACATTCAACTGTACATTACAAACTGTACTAAATAGTGGAAGGTCCCCTAAACAACCATGTGATGTAGCCAAATTTCCACCACATGGTTTAAGCTTCAAGCATACAATGCACCACCTTTTATGGGACAATGATATGGGCCACGAATAATCGCACGTATGGTTGAACCTTCAATCTTACAATGGAACCCTAGACTTTCCATAAATATAAGTTGGTAAGATCCAAATGGAGGAGGCAATGAGATTACAATAACATCATATTTGGATCGAGAAATTCTTAAATGATCCTATCTCGCCACATAATGTGAGAAAACACATATCAAAATATAACAAATGAGTAAATTAATGTTAAATACATGAGCAATTGTCATAATTAATACTAATTAAAATAATTTCATTGGTTCTTGCTGTCACATCATTGTAAGGTAGGACATTTTAAGATTTTTTTCATTTGGATTGGGGTGAATAGAGGGGAAAGGGAATGGAAGGGAAATTTTTCCCTTATTTGGATGCTAAGTTTTAATGAAGGGGAAAGGGAATGGAAGGGAATTATTTACTCCAGTTCCCCTCAAAATCCCATATTTCTTTCCCGCCTAACCTAGAGTTGAACGAGGTGAAATAAAAAACAAAAAGCTATTCAAAATTAAAATACCGAATTACTTATTTTATGAAATCAGTTCAAACCTTTAATACTGATTTTATTTACATATAAAATGTAAATTGTTGTTGTCTATTTACTCTTAATTCCATAACTATTTTTGATTAAGCATCCACGATAAGTTGAGAATAACATTTGATTATCCAATGCAAATGAGAAACAATGCAGTCATGCAAATTATGCTTGGTCCTTCTGCACCAATGAGAAGCATAATTATTTTTTGAAATATATGTAAATGGAACTTGGATTGAATATTTCTTTTTAGTTATATGAGACATAAGATCCATGAATCAACTTAAGTATAATGCAGATTTCGAGAAATGAGTAGATAAAAAAAAGTCAATAGAGCATAAATCGACTGTGATATAAAGGGAAAGTACAAGTTATATATCAATCGAGTCTATTATGAAGAGAAGGGTGTACTTATCTATTAATTAATAAATTATATGTACACAAAACTAATTTTTCCTCCATCCCTTTTATTATAACACTTCCAAATAATATAAATACTTTTCCCTCTATTTCCCTCCCTTCCCTTTCCCTCCATTTACCTCCATCCATACAAAGATAAAAGGAAAAGTAGGTAAGACATAATGCTGTCGGTGCCTCCAATTTACGGTATATGAAATTTGTAATAAATTATATGGAGAATTGTGTAAGGGGAATCCATAAGATGGACCTAATTCAGTCCCATTCATTATTTTATTCACATACTTTAATGATGGGATTTCCCATTTCACCTCCCCTAATTTTCAAACTATTGGACAATGGATTTCATGATAATGAGAAAATCTTGCAATGGATTGGATAGTTATCCTCAGATTAACTACGATGTGACGACTTCGATTATCATTCACTTGAGTCCATAAGACTCTTTAATATTCTGTTGTTGATTCAGATATGAAGAAAAAAATATTTTCATAGAATGAAAACTTTCCAAATACAATCAGAGGTCTTCCATGAGGGTCCATGCTCTCTCATCTAAATGACAAAATCCAAGGCCCAGACAATTTGCTTTAGTCGATCTATAGAACATTTTCAATGATGCCTCAGCGAAAGCCATTCTCTCACTCAAACTCCCCCAACGAACCAGCAGAAGGAACTAAGATGGGCTAACAAGGCGAATGGCGAAGTCACTACCAAAGAAGGATACCTCAGTGATTAAGCACGTAGGTTCTCTTGCTGCACTCCCTTCGAGCCACAGCATTGGCAGATTCTATGGAGAACACAGATCCATGAAAGATTCAAGCTACTTCTTTGGAAGGTCCTATGGAATGTGCTGCCCACAAATGACATTATCCAGCAACGTCTACAAAAGGAAACTTCCCCTTGCCTCCTCTACCATGCGCACTCTGAAACCATAGAGCACTTGATACTTCATTGCCCATTCTCACAAATTGTCTAGGCCAACCTTCATTGGCCACTAAGAATAGATCAACTAAAGCAAATATCTACTGGTACATGGATCAAAATGCTGCTTGGCATTCATTGCTCCTTATGCATTCCAAATGAAATTCATCATGGCTTCCTTTTGTAAGCTGCAATATTTATTGATCATGTTTGGCAAATTCGGAACTCAAACAGACTTTTGCAACATCATCTTGATCCTCTCCAAGCCGCGCGATCCATCAACCAGAGACTAGAGGAACACCTTGCAGCCTGGAGCAAAAATCTCTTAGAAGATGCATCTCTTCTTCCTCGCTCCGCGCTCAAAAGATGAACTTCCATTTTGATGCAGTAGTCTTCCCCTTAGACACCTGGATTGACATTGTCTATGTCGGAGCATATGGTTCGTTAATCCAAGCATGGTCAGCTCGACATCCCCCGTGTACTCCTCCAGAGGCTGAGGCCCTTGCAGCCCTGGAAGAAATCATCCGTGCCATGACTACATCTGTCGACCACCTCTTTCTGCAAGGTGATGCCCGGCCGTTATGCCAAAGGTTCTCAATGTGAGACTTCCTCAGACTACTGCCATAGGAAAGACCATTTTCCAGGCACATCGGCACCTTCAAAGTTTCTGCTCTTGGTTTGTTAATTTTATTCCCAGAACTGAAAACTTCTTGGCCCATAATGTTGCACAACGGGCAGCCAGATCTTCTTTTGTTGGGTCTGGCCCAATCTCCTCTCTTCCTCGACATGTTCTAATGAGGGATGAGGAGATGGTCTAGCCTCAAACCTTTTCTAAGTTTGATTTATTAATGAATTATCTTTCAGCAAAAAAAAGAGGACAAAATCCAAGGTCCATATCAAGTAAAATAGTCCTAAGTTTAAACTGTCTGGCAGTATTTTCCAAAAAGGTAACCTTATTTTCGAACCATGACGGAAAAAGAAAAGTCTTTTGTCTAACGATGTAATTACATTGTACAAATAGTCCTAGCCGCGGGCCGGTTTGAGTGTGGAAACCGGCCCAAAATCTGTCAAATTCAGAACCGGGCCCGAACCGTAAGGCCCAAGGTTCAAAGCCGACGATCCCAAGCTCCCTTCCTCCTTTTCAATCGAACCAACGGACCACATCCATGCTTTTTTCATGGCCGAGCCCCCTCCCTTACAGACCATTTGATCAATCATAAATTATATTTTTACACTATAAACATATATCATTCTCATAATATTTTTACATACAATCTAATTCTCCCATTCAGACTCATACTCAATTTTTAATTATACATTTTTAGAATTATATAAATTAAATTTTACTTAATTTTAACAAAATCAAACTAGTTGGTTCCGGAACCGTATTGAACCGTGATTCCAAACTAGAACTGTCTAGTTCCGAACTTCCCTAGGACGGTTCAGGACCAGTTCCATGGTCCCTTGGAACCGGAGCCGTCCTGCTCTTGAATCGTGACCAGGACTAAGTACAAATCACTTAAATTCATGCATTTTTAAAATTTTTTTAAAAGATCCTAAAAATAATAAACAATCCTAGAAGTAGCTTAATTTTATTATTTGGTGTCATTATGTAATATTTATCATGTGATGATACCGTTATGTACTAGAGTTTCTCGTGAACACCTCATACCTAGGCTGATCATCCACGACCGCGCATGTAATTGTTCTAAGCTCTCCACCATAACCTGTTCTCCCAGGAGATGGATCGGGAGTGACAGATACAGAATCATCCATGACATGCCTCAATTTGCATCTTTTAGATTAAATGAGAGCGTTGTCACCGGTAGCCGACAAATCCAGTTTACCAATTTTTCTGACAACGAAACCCCGGGCTGCTGATCTTCGAGACGTCTGTGTAATGTCCCCAAAGTATTGATCAGACGACAGTCATCATCCTAATCGTAAAGAGAGATTTTTGGTGGATAAGTACGCCTACATTATCCTATCATCGAGTAAAAGTAGAATAGAAGAAAAGGCAAAGCAAAAGTACTTCCAAAGCTACTGCTCCTCTTAATGGGAAGTGAAAAATTCGTAGGTGAGTCAAGATTACATGTGATGTGATAAATTTAGTTAATAAATATTTAATATGTAAGTAAGTATTTTAAATTATAATTAAAAAATAAATATTATTAATAAATTAAAAAAATAATATAACACTTAATAATGACATATTAAATATTTATTAATAAAATTTAAAAATGACGTGATGAACTGAATTTTTTCATAGAAGATGTTCTTTTCTACCCCTACTCTTTGAGTACTTTGCCCTCCACTTTTGGGCTTCAAAAGCTCAAGCAAAATAATAATAATAATAACAGACGGACAGAAACTACCTTTTCTACAGTGTGCCTGGAAACCATACTCTCCACAGAGGGATGAAATCTCGACTTACAGTCAGCTCCGGCTGTATTGTCGACTTACAATGGCAGCCAGTTGTAAATAGAGATCTCGAACCGATCACCCGCCACTTATCGCAAAGAATGGGAAGGTGGGAATGCTGAGGGAGAGTTTGGATTGCTATACGTTGTTATATTTTGACCTATGACAGAACTTTTTTTTCGAATTTATATGTACAGGACGACTCAACACTCCTCCTTCGGACGTGTGTCTGCTACTGTACTTGAAAGCTTGAACATTCGGGATGTGGATCGGGTCAGTCTTTGATCGAGTTGTAGTTCTCCTCAACAAAGGCCTTGCGGAAAAACGGGGTTCGGATTTTTCTCATGCTCTTCAAGCAGCTAAGGTCACCGTTCAGAACATTCACCACCTGCAATTGCCAATCAAAGCTCAGCACAACACCCTGGCCAATCGGTCAGCTAAGCCATCCCGAATCGAACCATAAGTACATCAGATTGCCAGATCATCTAAGTCGGGTTTCTTTAAGTCGGGTTTTGAGTTACTTGCCTGGCTCATGCTCGGCCTTCGAATGGAGGATTGCTGTACGCAAAGCGAAGCGGCCAAGAGCACAAGATTCAGCTGCCTCCCATTGTAATTCTTCCCCAGAGAAGGATCCACGAGTTCCCCAATGTCGTTCTTCCGAAGTAGAGGTTTTGCCTAACAGATCAGTGCGTCAAAACATTGCATCTTTATCGATTAACCACTTAACCGAGAAATGACTTGCTATTCTCCGATCGAATGAGGAGTTATTCAGGAAACGAGTCCTTATGCTTACCCACAATACTAGGCTCTGCTGTGAGTAATCCAAAGCACGGCGACCTGTGACGAGCTCCAACAGCAGCACACCAAAAGCAAAAACGTCCGTTTTCTCATCCACTATCCCGTGCATTAAGTACTCAGGGGCGAGATACCTGCAAGATGCACTACTTGATATCCATAAAACTCGAAGAAATTCATTTCAATATTGCTATACAAAACAAAGGATCTAACTGATAATCCTACAGCATGATCAGATATGTAATGGCTACAAACCCGAACGTTCCTTCAAACTTGGATACTGTGTGGTGCGTCCACTTCTCTGGCAACCATTTTGCAAGCCCGAAGTCGCATATCTGAAAGAAAATTTTGTCATGTAATCTCTGTCAGAAAATTATAAATTTCTCGAAACACATTGTAATGGTCGGTTTTAAGGTAAGCATACCTGAGGCTCAAAGTCTTCGGTTAGTAAAATGTTTGCAGCCTTGATATCTCTGTGGATGATTCTCCTCTGACAACCTTCGTGAAGATATAGTAATCCTTCAGCTGTTCCCAGTGCAATCCTATTCCTAATCCTCCAATCCAAGATTTCCTTCAACCCTGCACCAGGACACAGATCCCGATCGAGTGAGTCAGAACAGATCATATGGAGCCGATTGGTAATCTCATCGACGAAAAGATCTTGTGCGAGCTGACCATAGAGAACAGATGCTAAGCTTCCATGAGGGGATAGCTCCATCACAAGGTGCATTCCTCCCTCAACTCCATACCCGACTAACTTTGCACTGTTCTTGTGCTTCACATGAGCCATAATCCCGAGCTCAGAGAGAAAATCCCCGATGATCTCATCGGGCGTTCCTTTAGTGAGCCGTTTGATCGCCACGAGCTGCCCATCCCGTAGTGAGCCCTTGTAAACCTCTGCATAACCTCCCTTTCCAATAAGATTTTCTGCCAAAAAAAAAATTGAAAGACTTAGAAAGGAAAAAACATCCTTAATGATAAGCCATCAATATTCCTGAAAACTTGAACTGGTACTCGGCTGAAGGGGGCAACTCAACTGTGTTGAGTTTAACAACAAATGACGAATGAAGCATTTTTCTTCCAACATGGGCTTATTGGCACGAGCTACAAACTCGGGTAAACCCTAATCTTATCAGTGGTGAGACCCAAATTCTCTTATATTTCACTGTACGAGATGTGATTTTATTGTTCAACGTAGTCAACAACGTGAACAACAGCCAAATGTGCTGCATGAACAAACAAAGATATTTCTATGATCATATAGACCCCGATACGATGTTAAGGTGCCGTTCTCTCCGATGACTGAAGTCGGTAGTTAGAACTTCCGACTGAAGCTTGTACAGGACACGACTGAATTCAGACATAATCCTCCACAAAGCAAATGAAAACTTCGTGGGTGCGAATCGGGACAGCATTACACTAACCTGCGGAGAAATTGTTGGTTGCGCTTTGGAGCTCGGAAAGGGTGAAGTATCTCCACAGGGAGTTGGAATTGTTAGATCCAGACTTCACCAGAAAGCAGGGAGCAATGGAGATGAGCTCCCTCATGCTATTGCATCTCTTAACGGGAGCGGTTTTCACGTAGCCCAGGGGTTGCAGGGAGGGCGACGGCTTCTTGGATTTCTTCCACAGTGATTGGACGAAGGAGCGCCACCGGGAGGTGGATTTCGGAGTTTCGGGGTCCGATGCGGCCGAGGTCGAGTCCGAGTCGGAGCTCCTCAGGAAGTCCTCGAGCACCCCGACAGGAGAGGAACTACTCTCCTTCTGTCCCTCCATATCTGCAGTTGGATTAGTGATTGGTTAGTTGAGACGAATCGAATTCTGATAAAACAATTGATTGACCAGAAAGATATTACCTTTGGGAGAAGCAGAGTACTCTGTTTTCCACGGTTCTCCTTATAGATTACAGGTTGTCATCTGCAAAATGTTGAACATAACTTCAGGGCAAAATTCTGGCGGTTGGAAGATGAAAGATTCGAGAAGAACCGATTCGATTTCGAAAAATTCACCACCTCAAATCGAACTGACACCTCAGTTCCCAAGGTTTCAACCCGAGATCTTCGGTAGCGATTGCAGCAAAAGAATGAACTTTACTTCGAATTCAAAGAAAAGCTTACCCTTTCTGCAATACTGATGACGGCACAGTACAAAAACAGAGGTCGAGGACAAGTCCAACTGAGGAAGCTTCGTTATCGTGGAAGCATTGCCATCATGTCCAAGTACACCCAGAAAGAAGAAACCAAGGGAAAGAAAAGGATTGGATTTTGAACACACCGCGGATGAGGATGAAGGTCGTGGCGGAGCAGAGAAGCAGGGAAACAGAGACAGAGGAGGTTTGAGGGAGAGGCGAGGGAGACAGGTGAGTTATAATTGTGGATTCAGGCTTACTCAAAGACGACACGGCGAAATACTTAAGGAAGCAGGAGAAGATGGTGTCACCACCAGATCTCCTTTTGATTAAATTATGGACATGTATGATTTGAGGGACGGTGGGGGGTGTTGTGTTCTTGAAGCCAGAGGATGTTGGAAATGAAAAAGGAACATCTTTAATTCACTTCGGGTCCGAGAGGAGAGGCTTTTTCTCTCATCTCGTCCAATACGGTCATCGTCACTCACTCATACGTTATTAAAAAAAAAATAATTAATTAAATTACCCTGACTAATACTAATTTATATATTTTATCACGATCCGATAGATATTTTCTCAAGTTACTTAATAGGGTAGGGTCGTCTAAAAATTTTTCAACCTAGTAAGGTCGACCTCCTAGGTTTGAGTCCCCACGAAGTAAAATGACTAAGAGAGACTCACTGAGCAAAGACCTAAATAGACATAATTTATTGGACTTTGCTAGGTCTTTTGTGGTGCTCTGTTGAAGTGGTACTACGTACTGCTTAATTCGACCGATACGTTCACGATTAAACTAAAAAATTTAAATATATATAATAGGCGATGAGATACCGATATCGACTATCGTCTTCGGAATAAAAAGAAAACTTGAAGTATGCATGCCATTCTTTTGGGCTAACTTGGACCAAGTAAAATGAGTAATTTTTTATTCAGCAAAAAAAAAAAAAAAGAGAATAATGAATTTGTACAATAATACCTTCATCCAAGATTCCATTCTTTTTAATAAAATTTTATGTGTTCATTTTTCTATCCTCTAATTCTTTTATAGATCGAAATTTCCTTTATATTCATAGAAAATAATTAAAATTTCTTGTAAATATCCAAGCATGAGATGAATTAACCTTTTGTATTAGCCGCGACAATTCAATAACTAAACGTTGGATAATGATAGAAGAATTAAGTTTACAACAATTATCACACCGCAAAATCTTGACCATGCTATCCTTTCATTATTTATTTATATTATTTTAAATGACAATACAGGTAGTCGGTCTCATTTTTAATATTCCAAAAATACCCATGGTTGCTTAACTTTCAACCAGCGAAAAAATACATATGAAGACAAAGTTGAGAATCACTCACAGGAGTATAACTATCGCTTCGAGTTACAACTGCTCTCTAATTTCCATTTTTCAATTGTATATTATTGCATAAAATAATAACTTTTATATATTCAATGTTGTAATTGATAATTCCAATTGGTCTCCAGTTTCTCAAATTGTCGTAACGTCAATATGAGATGTAATCGGAAGCTTTCTTTAATAATAGCATGAAAAATATGATCAAAAAAAATCTTAGATGATCCTATTTAGAACTAGTAGGGACATACCTAGTGTATACTTTGTGCTCGCCTCCTAGCGATGATCCTGCATACTAGGAATGGTCTCTCTGTAATGATCTGAGGTAGTCTAAGTAATCAAAGAAAGAGTGATTGGGTGACCCGAATGATTCTCACCCAACTACTCTTTTCGAGCCTGGCTTGAGCAAATACTTAAGGAGAATGGCTTGAAGGCTCGTCGGTACTAAGATTACTTGGATAGAATCTCTCTTCACCTTGATCAATAGGTGTTTCACATCCTATTCACCATCTCCTCGACTACTTCGCTTTACCCCAGATTTTATGAGAAAAAATTAATTAAATTATTCTAATTAATAATAATTAATATAACTGCTCTAATAATTAATATTAATATTATTATTTATCATAATTTAATTAATATTTTTTTCATATCACTTGGCCAAATATGATCACTTAGAATTTTCCATATCATCGTTTGTTTTGTACCGCATTTCAATTGATTTAACAAGTAAACTGAGACGGTTCAAATTCTGCGGGAACAATTAGAGATTTTACAATTTGGAGGAGGCAAAGTGCAATTAAAAATGATTTTGTTGTCGGACCGTGCATCGATGACACACGTGGGAGTGCCACGTGTCCACCTGGTCCAAGTGTGTCCCCGTGTACAGGACACTGCGCTAGCATTCACTTCGCTTGAGAACAGTGAACTGAAGTTTCAGGACCAGCATTGATAACAGCAGACAACTAGAGTTCGACAGGAAGACACTGAGGAAAAGAATCGATGCAGGAGTTAATTTTTTCGATGAAAAATTTCAATTTTTTCTGGTGAAAGAATAATTTCAATTTTCTTACGAGGAAAAAGGTCTAAAAAAACCAGCAATTTTTTGAAAATTTAATTCTACGACTTTTACATATTAAAATTCATAATATTTATTCAGTTTTTAAATTAAGAATAAGCTAATAATTTCAGTTGTTTTCTTTTCATATCACATTTACAATTTTAATAATAAAAATATTTCGTTAACTATTTAAATTCCTTCATCTCATCTCCTATCTAAGATGTTGCAACAAAAATTTGTCACATTTTTTAAACAAATGATTAAAATTGTAAAAAAGGTAACATCATATATTAATGAAATCGAGAATTTTTTACTTATTATTGTAAGTTAACGAATTTTAAATAAATTACATTGTAATAAATTATAAATAAACGATGTAATCATACAGATTCATTCACGTATTTCATATTTATTTATTTTTATTTTTTTAGGGCGTAGTACAAGTCCGTGTCTAGTACTATTATATGTAAACGTTTGTTAAGTTTAGTATCTCTTTCGTTTTTTATATTTGTCTTTAATATAATTATATATTAAAATTTATAACATACATATGATTTCCAGATTAAGAGTAAAATGATAATTTCGGTCATTTTCCTCTTACTCCATATCCAAGCCTGTAATAGCAAAAATCTTTCGTTAACTGTTCAAATTTCTCTGTTTCACTTCATATCTACAACTTAGCAATAAAAAATAATCACCTTTTTCAAAGAATTATTTGAAATTGTAAAATTGAAAATATAAAATTGATCTAATACACTAATGATAATTGAGAATGCTATACTTACTATTGTAAGTTAACGAATTTCAAATAAATTAAATTGCAATAAGTTACAAACAAATTATTCGATTTTAAGAACTACAATTTAACATCTGTTTGTTTTTATTTTCTTCTCGCGCGTAGTATGAGTTCATGTCTAGTGTGACCAGTAGTCCAATATTAACTTTTATATCTTCTCTAAATAATATATTACATCTGCACAGACGTTGATTCTCTCTTACATTCTCATATATGCTTCTATATTGTGCATGAAAAGAATTCATATGTCGAGAGTTTTATTTTTTAGAGAACAGATCTAACTCAAATTAGATTAATCAGAGGCTTATAAGACTTGTAAATACTAGTGGTGCATATCGAAAACGAATGACAGCTGTCCATGTCTGAAATTCTGGAAGAGAGCGTACATTTTGGTGTTGCAAATTTCAACTGACACCAGCCATTTCGTCCAAAAGTATTCCAACAACGTTGGTGGTTCTCGTTGAAAAACTAGGACCATGACTCCATTCAGTCCTTGATTTGAGGGAAGTTTGAGTTTGGGTGAACGGATTCAACTTCCCCAATTAGTCCACATAGATTTTGTCTAACGAAACTGCTGCTGATGTCGGACTCTTAAGTATCTTGTTGTCATTGTTGTCTGTTCATCAACGGGTATTTGATTCGAGTACTGTTACATTTTCGGAGATGCTAAATTTAATGAAAAGTTAAAATTTTCTTGGATTAACGTCAAAGGTGGTACTCCAGTGGTCGAATACTCACTCTTATATAACTTGGTATTTTAAAAGTCTTGGGTTCGAATCCATTTTACAAATTTGTTTCAAATCATATGCTACAAGCGTATCTTTTTCAGTGTGGAATCGAAGAACTTTGACTTCTTGAACTATACTGAACCTAATAGTATTATATTGACGAAGTTAGTACTAAGCATGTACATTGATATTTTCACAATCGAACACGAAATCCCAAATTTTACATAGTAGGGTGAATGGGTTGCCGCTATTACTTTATTTTATCCGGCGTAAAGAAAAAGATTTATTCAGTTATAGGTCGAAATGTAAAATTGTGGCATTTTGGAAAAGCATAAAATTAATTGTGAAAATTTGGTAAATACATGTAAGTGGTTATAATGTTGGATTTTATCTAAGAATGCCACTTATTTTTAACATAAAGACCGTTATCTCATATCACAGTGTAAAATTACAGCTCATATATAATCTTATATTACAGTAAATTTTGAAATCAAACGCTATAATTTCGGTGAAAATTTTGTAAAATTTTATGGGTATTGTTGCTCACTCGCTGAGACCCACTTAAATTATTTCAGAGCAGATGTAATCGATTGTATGGTAATTGGGAGATGCCTTGGGAAGGTGACAACCTTCACTGTTATACCCCACTTAGTTTATACGAGTTGCTTCGTAATCAATTGAATGTATTTCTACTATTTTTTTTATAATATCAAATTTTTAATAAATCGAAATGATGATCAGACATTCTTCACCCTGAAATCAAGCATCGAGGGATGCCTTCGTTCCTATACCAATCATATGCAATCACATAAACATTCATTTGTGCTGAGATGACATATTAATATTGAAATGCAAGTTTTAACTGTGCTATTCTCGGCGTTATAGGTTAAATGTGAGATTGTTGTATTTAACGTGCATTGAATTGTTTGAGAAAATAGGAAATTGGTTACAGCATTCAGTAAGGATAAGTAGAATTGTTGGAAACTTGATTTTAGTAAAAAAAAAAAAATTTCATGTATTTTATATGTAAATATCTTTTATCAACTACACAGTAAGGTTAATTTCTTATGACAAATTAGTGGGTAAGTAGTAGTTATACTGCATGAAATTAGCAATCATTTTACTGAAATGGACCATCAGCCAATCTCAGCTTACATAAAATAACCTTTCCACTCAAAATTTCTGGTTGACGGGTCCGTCTCCATACAAGTGGGACAAAGAGCGCGCGTGTATATGTGTGTGTATATGTAAGGTTTGATTTAGTGAGTACTACTCTCAATTATAGACTAAAAGATCTTGAGTTTAATTCTTATCTATGGATTTTATATGGAGATTTATTTTATTTCATTCTATCATCTTTTAGACCTATATCTTTTTTTTGTACTTACCAAGAAAAAATTGTAATAAATATTTATTTTTCTAGGTCCTAGGATATTTTGAAACTTAGAAAATGAGTATAATTATCTAATAATAATATATAAGTGGAAAATTTTCACCTAGCATATAAGGCAGACCATTTCCACCTAAATCCTAAACAGTTACCGGGTTGTATTCAGTTCTCTTATAAATCAGAGTGAAATTCATTATTTGTTCGATGTGGGACTGATTCCTCAACATCCTCCTCACGTGATAATGTGACTTACACTAATAACATGTTATTACACACCTAACTTAAACAATTTATCTCTAGGTTGTCATTAGAATCGTGTCTTTTACCTCGTACTCGATTCATTTAACACGAGTTCTACACTTGGATTTAACAAATAATTAATCATGAGTCAGGCATTGGGCTACAGGCCTATCTTCTCCATTTCAAAGATGGTTGTTTTTTAGAAAGAGAGTTTGGTATAATTAATACTGCTCTCGTTCTATGACCTAGAGGTCCTGATTTTGATCTCATTTGTGGGACTTCCCATCTTCTTTTTACTCTTCTAAACTTATGTGCCTCTTTTTTTTGTATACCAGAAAAATGAAGGATGTTTAATTTGTCAAAATGCCAGGATCTCTCATCTCACTAAACTATTGTGAGTAAGGGAATAGGAGTTTGGTGTAATGGTGGCACTATTGATCTAGAATTAAGAGTTCTTGAATTTAATTCTCATCCTTCCTTTGTAGGCCGAAAAATTATTTCAAGTGAATTGCCGGTTTAAATTAGAGAACTCTCAACTACGCTCAGGTAATTGTCAAGAAAAAGCCCTGAACTTAGAAATTGTTGGGATCGGGATGTTTAGATATTTTATATATATATATATATATATTATCAATAGCAGGTGATTGGACCCATTTCTAATTAAAAGTTTAAAGTATTAGTTGGACACTTGTTTCACTTATAAACGTAGAATTTATATGTTTTATGGGGTCATGTGGAATTTAACACATTTATCTGGATATAAAATTTAACTGTGGAAGTTACACATAACGAGCCTAATTCAGTCTAACCTGAAGTTCCTAACTTTTCAGTGCAATATTTAAATATTAGTGGGTCGGTCCATTTTTTCCACCGTTGAATTTTATGTTCAAAGTTTGGTTAAGTTGGGCAAGTCGGCCTATCAACTCACAGTCAAATCGGATTCAAAACAATAATATTTTATTTTCTTTTCTGCAATTTAATTTTAAGTGGAAGCCTCCTTATCTTAAGACTCGAGAATCTTCTCCTCCTCCATGATATGATTAGTAATTAAGTAGCCCTTATCCCAAGATCCTTATCATTTTCTCTAATTATATATATATATATATATATGCACACACACTATTAGACTGTTAAAGGATAATACATCGTGAGGCTCCTTAGTGGATTAGAGGTGTAAATTATCGGCCTGACTTTTTTGATCCAATTCGAAGCGTAAAAAATTATATTAATAACCGATTAGGAGTAATGAAAATTCAACGTTTTGGATGTAGGTTTTTCGGTCCGCAATTTTTAATATTAGGATAAGATCAAATAATAAAAGCAATTTGAAAAACATGTAAACCTAACTGGCAGTGACTCCTCTAACGAAAATGTTGTCACTAATATACCGGTTTTAATAAGTAAAACTCGACTTAATCTTAAGCTCTCTCAAAGGAAAAAGAAAAAAAAAACACTCGATAATACTATATATTGCATGGTTAAACATAATTTTATATTATGTGAAGTTGGGTGGGTTTCGAGTCCCTTTGGGTTTTTGAAGTGTTTGCCTTTTTCGAGCCGGTTTTTCCTAAATACAAAACTGGCCGAATTTCAAATAGGGCTACGAAAAATCGATATTTTCTGATATAGGGGTAAATTTTTTGGAATTTTTATTTTGACATGCACCCTAGGTGCAATATGGTTTCAAATTGGCACCAAAGCACGAGTGATTAAGGAAATGGAGACGGCTAGGACCGCCGTCGTCAGTGGAGACCGTGATAGGGTTGTCTAGATGAAAATCTCGGGCTCAGGGTTCTCCTATGTACTTGGGGATCTCCTGTAACTTCTAAATATTTGAATACAGGACTATTTTGGAAGGAAGTACGACCCTGGCATCATCTTCCTCACGGAAATGAAGAATGAAAGAGTCGAGCCGGATAAACATAGAAGAAGAATGGGCATGGATAATGGAATTTACGAGGATCCTGACAATAGAAGCGGAGGACTGGCTTTGTGGTGGACAGAGGAGGTTGATATTAATGTACTTTCAGTTAATAGGAATACAGTAGACACCACTGTCGAGGTTTTAAGACATGGGGTAGTACTGAGAGTCTCTTGGGTCTACGCAAGTTGGCTTTTTAGAGAGAGACAAGAAGTTTGGAATGTCATCATTGAGAAAGGGAGAAGAAACAGGTTGGCTTGGATTGTCTTCGGTGACTTTAATGATGTCAGTAGCCGGGAAGAAAAGGTGGGGGAGGATTGAATCTATAGCGGCAGTAGTAGAACTTGATTCCGAGCTTGGATCTTCTAGGTTTACACTTGCCCTTGGGAGATCCGGGACTCCTGTCTGACTCATAGTAACCAGTGAAATATCAGGGGAGTCGGATTTATAGCGTGTGATCCAATGACCACAATCCCTCTACTGCACATTAGTATTCCAGGTTTTATTAATTTCTAATTTTGCCCATCATAGAATAAGAAATTTCTTTTCGGTATCTGCACATCAGTCCCCGCACTTGATCAACTATCATGGAGACCCGTTAATAAACTTAATTAGATTACTCAATCGAGCTAACTATCAAGATAGCATAGATATTCGGTCAATGATATATTGTTGGATCATATCAGTCGGATTAAAAATCTAACATTGAAGGCTCGTATGAACATGGATAATCTCCAAAGAATGATCTTCTCTCTGAATTTGCCTGATGCAGGATTTAAGTGACAGTATATTACTTGGACTAATAAGAGGGGAGGAAACTGTAGGATTAAGGAGAGACCTGATAGAGCACTGATCAATTCATCCTGGCTGAGTTTGTTTCCAAGGACTCGGGTTCTCAGGGATCCTGCTATGGGTTTTAGTCGTTCCCCGATGATAGCGGAAACTGAATGGATCGAGACAAGGAGTGTGAGATATTGCCTGTTCCCCTTTTTATTATGTATTGTAATGTGCCTTTTGACTTAAAAACCCAATTCTAACAGGTTGAATAACAGAGGACTTGGATTAGTCCAGAGTAATTTGTTCTCAATGTAATCTCCATCTCTTTTATATTTCTAGCACGGACATCAACGTTCGACTCCCCCTCAACGTGATGAGCCGCGTCTCCGTTTTGCATGGCTCCTTCTGTTTTCAGTATTCCTCTATTACTTCTGCGCGATTTCTTCTAACTTCAAGGCCAAGACACAAGCAGCTGCTGCTCTTGCTGTTCACAAAACAGGATTGGGTGAGCGGACGGTCCTTTGTTTTACATGTATTGTAGGAACATAATCTTGCTTGATAAATGTTTTTGGTAAGGTTCTGGATATTATAGGATAGACAGTCTGGACACTAAGGTTCTGGTTATCATGGGTTAGACGGTCTGGACACTTTTATGATAAACTGGCGATGCAAATTAAAAACAAGAGTCATCATTGTCGTATCTTTTTCTCCTTTTCTTTGATCATTCTCTTCGTTGGATTATGCTGTTCTCGAATTTGAATTCTTTCATGATTCGTCTCCTCTTGGAAAATCGACCAGATTCTGCTGTATGTGGCTGCTAGGGAGATGGATGCTCAGTCCCTTTCAAATGAGAGGAGATCTATCTTGTTTCCCACCAGATGCTGTAGAGTGGGGTAGTTTCGACGAGCTGTGAAAGAACTTAAGGCAGTGGATGAGTGAGCTTGGATTGTCATCCGTCAAAGTCGTTAAGGGTGCAATATCACCATCATTTGAACTTTCTTCATTCCCTTGTCATGTCTTCCTTCTCGTCATTAGAATCACATTGCAACCTGAAGAGACCAATCCTCCCCACTACCTCTGCCATAGCTGCTGATGGAGCTCTTCCCTTTATATGCTTCAAAACCGATGCAAGTCTCTCCACTTTCCACTTCCTCGTATCTCTCTGTTCCTGAGCTTAATGTCGCTTGCAAATTCCCTCCCTTGAATTGTAATCCGAAATAATACGAAAATGACAATAATCTCGATGGCCACAAAGAAAATAATATTATAACAATTGATTTTTTCACGAATTCTTTCTATAGGCACAAAACCGTGCAAGAAAGACTTACCGGGAAATGAAGTAGAAGATAATTCGACTAATTTCTGAAATATAAATAATCGAATAACAGAAAATTGAAATAACAAACTTATAAATGAAAATCTTTTACTGATTTGAATCGAGGTCTGTGGCTGTCACAGTGTCCTTAAGATTGATTCGTCCCCTCTGGTCGTGCTGAGGAAGTGTGGACTTCAATCTTCCAGGATACAACGACGCTGAGCATGAGGTTGCACGAGACCCGCAGCTGGAGGCGAACTGGAACCGAAGCCGGAAACCACCGAAAACTATGCAGATGCAGAGAGGGAGAAGAGAGAGAGCTCTAGAGCTTGTGGTGTGTAGAACATATGGAGGGGGCCTCTATTTATAGGCTGGTGGAGGGCTGGTGGTTTAAATGGCAGAGAACCGGACAATTGAATGCCCGAACCGGCCGTAATGCATTGAACCGGACATTAAAAGGGCTAAACCGGACGTTAAGAGGCCCTTAATTGCACCGAACCGGTCATTAATCCGATTGAACCGGT
>CM075299.1:7050800-7300515 GCA_037672795.1 Lagerstroemia speciosa
CCACCTAGCAAATATACTACGTCTTTATACCAATATAATGATATTGATATTTTAGTCAGCTGCATTTCTCTTTTAACTCTTATCAGTTAATTAACCTTTTAATTGTAACTGACCACTGACAGAAAATACGCAGTTCAAGCAAGCGTACATCATTTATAATGGCTTTGCAATCAAATGACAAGTATGAATTGGAGTCAACAGCCTGAAATATGGTTCCCAAGTCAGTAGCGAGTACTAATTTTGATAACAAAGGTCCCTGATTTTCTAAAAGGTGCATGAATCAAATGATACATAATCTTTGTAACTCTTATGGTAACTGAGATATATCAGCTACATAAGGAGATCAATTATCTGCTTCATGGTCTAACTAAAAGATAGTCAAAACTTAACACCTATTAGCAAAGCATCAAGGTTTAACCCAACTGCAGTTCTTACAAACTCTCTTAAAGTTTCAACTTACAACAGTAGATATATCAACTTTCCATTGATTCCAGCATGTGCCTCAAAAAAATATTAGCAAAGCATCAATACATACAAAGAACAAGAGTTAATACAATGCTAAGTCAAGCATTTAAAAACATTTACATCATAATGTACGAGCTAGAAACATTACGTATTTACCTTGTGCAGAGATCATATTTAGCAGGATAATCGAACTTCGTCATAAAAACCTCCTCAAAATCATTATCTCTGCACTTCTCCATGCATTTAAGAGTCAAAGCAGCCTCCTCTTGAAGCTGAAATATTCACGGAAATTTACCTTCAAAGAGTACCCAAAATAGAAAGGAATTGATTCTCTCCTACTAGGCATAAGTCCAATTTAATGTCATCAGGATCTTATTACCTCCATAAATCCATTCACTGATACACGAAAAGCTAAATTAAAGGGGGCAGATGCATTGCATATGACTACCGGAAAAAGATCCATGTATCGTATCTGTTCCTGCATTAACAATCCACAGAATGAATACTATTAACACTACCAACAATACTGTGATTGCGTCATTACCATAGCAATACTTTGAAAGGATAAAAATGAGCTTTTTGGCTAAAGAAATATCTTATTGGGCATGACAAATTTAGTAATTTCGGCAAACAAAAATGTAAATGATTTCAAGTCATGAATACTTTTTTTGAGTATCCTCGGGGCATGTTTACTTAAGGGGAAGACACATGGATCATTCTCAACCAGTTACAATGTCAATCCCGAACATATGAGCAATACTGTTCTCATTGGGGAAAAACATGCATTAAGTAAGAAAGCCACAAAGAGGCATTTTCCTGCCTACAAAAAGCATGCTTTACCTCCTTTGTAATGCCATTCTCTTGTATTGCCGGAAAATAAAGCCCCCGCTTCCACGATTTTGAACTAGCTGTAAGGCCCAAAAAAAAGAGTATCATGTTGTTAAATAAGTACTATGGTTTCAGATCAGGTTTAGGGTGCCAGAAAACTGAAACCCAGCTTTAGGCTACATTTTCTTTTGCCACTCCTTTTGTGGAGCTCCGTAGAACTCTATTTTTGCTTGCAAGTAAAGATTTCATATAAATCCAAGCTGCTTAACCAACCAGACATGTTGACATTATTGACATGCTGCAGGACTCCAAGGCTTATGTTTAAAACAGCAGAAACCTCCAAACAAGAGTGAAAAGATAGTGCTCTGGCTATTACAACAGATATAAAAGATCAGCAAACACGATGTCCTTCATGTGACTGCTTTTCTAAAGTACTTCCTCCAAGGTTGCTTGTTGGTTTCCAATTATTATTTATAATTCTCTCTTGCTCGATGTCATTTAAACTCCATTCAAAATCGAGGATAAAAACCAGCAGAACTTTTGACCCAACCCTTACTCCTACTCCTCATCAACCTATATAAACTTATATCATTACTTTTTCTCTCACAAAAGGAAAGGCTAATAAGCTGTTAGATTCAAGTCCCTTTTGGTTTAGAGAAATCCTAGACAAAAGTCAGAAGATCATCAATTTAATGACTGTCTATGAAACTTTGACAGGTAAGTTGGTTTCTAGGGTGGCTCTAAGTCTAACATGATCAGTAATAATATAATGTTTAAGCATCGATACAATATGGAGAAACAAGATCAAGTAATCGAAAGATTGAAAGTTATAACAGTTAAAGTCCCTTCATCTGCCATTTTTATTTTTCTTACACACTGAATATTGTCCTCTAGCATTTTTTTTAGTAGCAATATTGTCCTCTACATATGCAACATCTTTTTCTTCTGAAAAATTCCATCAGATAAACAAAATCAATCAGCACCATAACACCACTCTCCAAGGACCACCCAACTCGAAAAACCAATGCAGGTGACTCAAAACAGCAGCAGGAAGCAGAAGAATTGAAACATACCAATGAAGTGCAGGGTAACTCGAAATATCTGCATGGCCTCCATCGATTTGTTAATCTTTCCATGAGTGGCCATGTAACATAGAACTATAGATATTAAAAAGCCACTAAGACAATCATGAATGTACAATGAACTTCTTTGACAAGCCCAGACCTGCATACAAGATGGGTATTAATTTTTGCCCACCAGCAGCTGTATTAGAATCCCACCAAAGACCTGATCATACCTTCAGCAAAATTAGTGCCTCTCTCAAACCCTTCCATTCATGGAACGTTTTATTCACAATTTCTACATTCTCCTCCATGAAAATATCTTCTAATATGCTACTATTGTATCGAGGTGTCGCTTGGAAAATGCCATCTATAAAAGACAGGATTAAGAATATTGTATGAGATATTAGTTAATGAGCCACTTGTTACAGCAGAACTAGTCAAGATGATAAAACACTGTTCATAAGGTGACTCTCCAGACAGATCCAACCTTCACTAAGAGAGCGGACATTATTGCGCTGCATGTTCAACTTGGAATTGTCAAACAAGGATGTGGCGGTAGGAATAATTCTCACAAAAAAACCAGGAACTTCCGCAAGCTTCGTAGCTACACACCATAATGAACAAATCATCACTTCAATAAACTTGTGTACAAGAAAAATGGAAAAAAAAAAGAGAGAGAGAGAGATAATAATCAAATCCAGAAAATTTCCATCTAAATGTAAAACAGGAAATATCATTTATGAGAAAATAAACCTGGGTATACGACTAGTACAGGTTTCCGCGCCTCATTCTGTAAGGCAGACCATTCAATTTTACTAAATAGTGGCGACAATTTCAGGTACTTCTGGATTATGCAGAGGTACAAGCATCGCTTGGCAAAATAGCGGTAATTCAAAAAATCTGTCTTGAGAAAACAGTCCTGAAAATAAATTGATCAAGAAATGTCAGCAGCTCCTTATACATTCTTTTTTTTAAGGAAAAATAAATCATCATCCTATTAAAAAATAATACTTACATTATTAAAAGGTAAGGACATCAGAACACAAAAATTGCAGTTCCTCATACATTCGATATAACAAATTGCCTAAATGATGTTGAACATGCACATCTATGACTATTTATGTGTGTTTCTCTATAATGATATTAGTGGTAAGATCATATTGAAGAACAAGAAGCTACTCACTGCTTTTATACCTTTGGCATGCGTATGAGAAGATCAACATTTACATCAGGCTTTACTATTGCCTGTATGGCATAACTCCCGCCAATTTGAATAGAGTGAGGTTTCTTAAAATTGAACTCAACTTTGTCTGCCCCAATGTCTCTGACAAAGCTGGAGGCCAAGTCTGCTGTAACCTGCCCAATTTGCAAGCAGTCATAAAAATAGACTAAGGATGGGCACATGTTACCAGACCTAGTAATAATACGAAAAACATTTTCTGATCTTTCTGGTGCTAGGATCAACTATGGAAATCTGCATGATGATAGCCAAACAAAGACTAGGTCCAGGCTAAAACAAATTTCACAAACCGTGTAGAAAATGATAAGGTTTATTTGTGTCATGAAATTCCAAACAAGAAACATGTAGTTTGCAAGGAAAAGGTCAGCTGCTCAATTTCCACGAAATCAATATTGGAATGTATTCACTGCAAAGGAATGCTTTTGTGCCCACTTTATAAGGAACACATTCTTCACATAGAAGAGAATTTAAAGAAAGAGCCCAGAAAATACAGGCTTTCTCCTAACTGGAAAACAATAAGAGACAGATATGCAGACATAACCCCCTCTTTCATACAATCTATGAAAGATTGATCATTCTGTTAAATCATGCTCTTCATGCCCACAAGTTCAAATCTTATCCATGCTTTCACTCCCCCTGGTAACGTAAACGGACAGCACAAAAAATCTGAAAGTTGGGGCATTTATTCGAAATGAATTTTGCTTCCACTCTTTTTCACCTTATCTGTTGCTTCCTTCTCCTTCCCAATTCACAATATAACTCGGCCTTTAACATTGTTCCCAATCAATTCCGTTTCTTACATTCTTCATTAATATAGTTTGAAAACATCTTATTGCAGGATGAGTCACATTATTTCCTTACAATTATTTCAGAGAATCAGAATGACAGCAGAGTAACAACAGAAGTAACCGAACCTGCAACCCGTCTGGGATTTTGTCAATGACGTCTCTGATGGCAGAAACGGTTCCGTCGACGAGCTTTGTGAAGGAAGGCGAGTGGTCTACCCGGACCTCCTTCAGCAGCTCCTTCACCTTCATGTCCATTGGGTCCATTGACGCATCAAGATCCACTTTTGCTTCTTCGATCGAGTGCGTAATCGTCGTGAGCTTCCTTCTTTAATCTTCTTCGACACCGAAAAAAACCAACAGTGCTGCTAGGGTTTAAGAGCAAACACTTGAGGAACGTGAGGGTTTAACGGGACGGAAGATAGAAAAGGGTCATGAAGAGGACGACGACCATGATCTGTGGAGAAGAGACTATGGGCCCGGCCCAAATCCAAGCAATACTATATATGGGCTTTCGGACCCCATCAGATTCTTCGCTTACCATCTTTGCTTCTTCTTTCTTCCCGAGGAAAAGTGGGTAAACATTTGGCGAGTTGCTTCCTTCTCAAATTTGTCCTTTTTGTTGTAAGTGAAGAAATTGATCATCAATCTTTTAGGGGTTGTTTGAATTGAGGATTGCAGAGGTTTTTGGAAGTGGAGGGGTTGAAAATTTAGTTTGATGGAGTGTTGTTTTCCCTAGGGGTGAAAGCGGTATGGGTTATGTGGTTTTTTTTTTTCTGTAAATAGTTAGGCCCCAACATTTTTGAGCCGATTTTTTTGAGCAAAAAAATCATATTGGGAACCATTTAGGATCATGGAAAACTGACCACTTCGAGTGCCCTTTTTTGGGGCTCCAACTTGTAATATAGAGTAAATTGATTAACACGTCTCTGGGATATAAGATGTACATCAAATTCTTCCTTTTCTAATTTTGTACATCAATATCTTCATTATGAACATCAATTCAGTCCGCTAAAACATCAATATCATTCTTTTGAGTATTAATTTAGTCCGCTGAACATAAATCTCATCTGCTTAACATAAATTTCATTTGCTGAACATCAATTTAGTCCGCTGAACATCAATTCCGTCCTTAATGAACATCAATGTCATCCTTACATAATGGAATATTAATCGTTATGCTTTGAACTTGTTATTTTCATATAGGCCCCTAATAGTTTGAAGTATCTGATTTCATTCTCTCTAATAGCTTGTATCTGTTACATTTCATCTCTCCCTCACCCTCTTTCCCTTTATTCATTCTGTCCTCTCCTACTGCTATCAATCCCCTAAAAATCATTTCCCGCAAATTAATTCTACTATGCGATTGAAGGTCCCTCATTGAATTCCCGAGTGGAAGCCCCAAAATCAAGGTAATGAAAACCCTAAATCGCTAGGGGGAAACTTCCGTCCTGAAACTCCATGTATCCCCTGCATATATATCCCATGGTTCATGCCGGTATTGATCCTCTCAAGATTCATATAGCTAATTGTCCACGAGTTGATGTTGTTCTAGTGACTTGTAGAGGGAATGGCAATGTTGGAAGAGGGTGGGAAGGGGACAAGAATCGTGAGGGTCGGGACGGCTATGGGGGCACTAAATCGTCTTAGAGGGGAACTGCAAGGTCCCAGTCCCAGCTGGGATGACTACTCCGAGAGACTTAGGTAGTGCTAGGTGGTGGTTAAATCGGTTTCATGGCTCGGTTCTAGAAGATTCCAATAGAATCTTCTTACGGATTTGAGAGAGGCAGACGATGCAATCATAAGAGTAGCAAATCCAAAATCCGAGTTAAAAAAGGAAGGATCTTTGAAATGGTCGTAAGAACGACTAACCTTGACTTGCAAATAAATGAAGATTTGGAGTGACATTTTTTATGTTCAATGATTTTAGGGACGGAAGGACATTTTTTATGTTCAATGATTTTAGGGACTGAAGGATATTTTTTACGTTCAATGATTTTTCCATAAAAAAATAGACGACTTTTAGAGATGGAAGGACCTTTATGATGTACAATAAGGACATCTATCATGTTCAAAATCATTAAGGACGAGATCAAACTTGATATCTAAAAGGACAAAATTGATGTTCGGAAGAATTGGATTGATGCTCGGAAAGACAAAATTGATGTTCGGAAGAACTGAATTGATGTTCAGAAGAGCTGAATTGATGTTCACAATGACTTATTGATATTTAGAAGGACGAGATTGATGTTCAGGAGGATTGAATTAATGTTCAGGATATACAAAATTAGAAAAGTAAAAACTTGATATACATCACATCTCTTAGAGACGAGTTAATCAATTTACTATTTAACATAATTAGGTTGAGGTTAGGGTTTCAATTAAATAATTCAAAACTTTTATAAATTTAATGAAATTTATACATCAAATATTTGTTATATAATATTTATTTTGGTAAGATTATATTATTTTCTTACTCTTTTTTCGCTCTACAAAAAAAGGGAAAAAGTATCAATTGCACAAAAAGTTTGACTAATATTACAAATGCTACAAAATATTTAAAACTTTATAAAATGATACAAAATTTTTGAAAAGTTGATAATGATAGTACAAATTGTTAATTATTTGTTAGCACCGTTAACAACCATTGGCGTGGCTCTTACATTGATGTTGACTTGGAAAATTGAATAGTATGGCAATAAAAACCTTGAGAAAATTGCACCAACAGTGCCAAAAGTATAACTAATGTTATAATATGGTACAAGTCTTGTAAAATGGTACAAGTTTTGTAAAATGTCATATTTGTTAAATGTTATAATATTCTTATATTTTTTTGTAAATAAAATCTTGAACACGTCCATCTCCCTTTTGCCCTGCCAATCACCAATTGACTTTGCAACAGTCTTCTTCATCTTAATATGCCTCGGAGAGTAGGGAATTAAGACAGTCATGGTAATTACTCATAGAGACTACATAGTTGCAGATGAGGGAGAGAGGTTACTTGTTTTAATGTCCTTCTAATACTTAAGTTAAAAATTGTTATATACAACATATCTGTTGGCATGAATTAAGTATCGACTGTTGTTTTTGTCATTAATACTTAAAAGTTCTAATCTCAATTTTTAGACAATTTTTTCTTGGATTGAATTCTTTATTTTACTGACATATGTATTATGCATATCATCGAAAATAACAAGTTGTTGATAATGATCACTCCAACCATGATTCGTATAGTTATGATCTTAAATATCATATTGATATAATGATATTATTATTAGCGAAAATGTGCTATGGGAAACTGTTAAATTTTCAATAAAATAAAGTGACAATACAATTTTAAACATTTTGTACAGTTCTATAATATTTTGGAGATATTGTATCATATTATAATATTAGCCAAATTTTTTGTACCATTTATGCTTTTTTCTAAGTTATTAATATATCATTAAATTTTCTGAGTCAACGGCCACGGTAGTAGTAATGTATGTGCTACATCAGCAATTACTAATGGCATCTGTAGTTAATGGTCCGTACCACCGATGTCAACTTTTCAAATACTTTATATAATTTGTAACATTGTAAAAATTCTATACCATATTATAATATTAATCAAATTTGTTGCACCATTAGTACTTTTTCCCACAGAAAAAAGATTAGTTTCTTACTCTAATATACTAAATATTAATTATAATTCTAATATAGATACTCTAAAATATAAACATATATACTTAGTATACTTAAAGTTGGGGGGTTCGGGCACGGTCTATTTATTCAGGTCAAGGTTTGACTTTACCAGGCGGATTTTCCATCCCCTAAAAAACTGATATTTTTTCATGTAGGGCTCCAAATATTCGATTTGTTTGAATTGATCTTGATCAATTTTTTTCAATCCTTTGGTTCTTCAGTTTTTTGCTTACACTCTTAGTCTCACCCCTCCACAACCCTCCTATATTTCTTTCATGGACAGTGATTGCACTTAAACCTCCATTTTCTTTGCAAAGCCAAATTGAGGTTATCTCTACCCTTCCATAACCCTCAATCCAATCAAACCTTTATAATATTCATATTTGACTTAAATATTTTTATTTTGATTTCGATCTTCTGTCTTTTGATTTTTTTTTTAACATTTCGGCCACATTTTATTTAATATTAATATTAAAAATGTGTTAATTGACTTTCAATAGTAATAAAAAGTTATTTTTAATTAAAAAATTAAAAAATAGAGGAAAATATCAATGGAAGAGGAAATGGAGTCGACTCCAGCCACCACTCACTTGTAACATTAAATACCGTTGATAAACTTGTCAGGAGGGGCAGTCTAAAGCCGAACTCTCCCCAATCTTTATCTTCTTAGATTGAAATCTTCTCCCTTTTATTAAATTAAAATTAATTTTATGTTAAAATATTTGAAAAAAAATTTGATTTTGGTATGGTCTTTTGAACCATGCCAATCTATTTCCAATGAGTAGTTGAACCATGTCCATAAACTCTTCTGGCCGGACATGGCCCACTTTTGGGGACCGCACACACAACGACCGGGCTGGACTAATCTCAGTTTTGATCCACTGGCTTCTTGATGGTGGCAAGGCTTCTGTTCACGGTCATCGTTGTTGGTCTCAGGGTTTTAGCTGGATCTCCACTAGGGTGATCGGACCCAGGTACCTTATATCTTTTGTGGCATCTAAATCCTACCATGTATAAGACTGATTTTTAAATCTTAGAATAGGAACATACTATGTTGAATGTTAGAACTGGACCATATTCTAGACCTATCAGATACCACAGGTTTCGGATATTCAATTGAAACATATTTATTCACTTCTATAATACAAATTATTTTAATATTTTCATATATTTAGAAATTATAAAGTAATTTCGTTCAAAATATTTTATAGTTCTCACTATTTGTATAGTTATTTTATCTTATTATAATTTTAATAATGTTAATTGTACATCTAATTATTATTTATTATAGATTTTAAGCTATAATGATATTTTAAACACGATAAATTCAGCAAGTATGCATAACTAATATGTTAAATAAAAATTTATCGAGTTAAGAATACAACTATTTAAATAGTTCAGGAATCAGAGTTAAAGTAAGAAAATTACGAACGATTAAAATAAATCGTGTAAACACGTAACAAGTTCTGGGTGCCTTATTCATCAGAACCAGAATGGACTGATTCCTTGTTATCGTTTTATACGCAGAACTTACTAGAATTTCATCAATATTTACTTGGAACCTATCTATTGGGTAGGTTCTTACTAGTTCCGGGTCAATTCTATACTTATGGACACTCTAAGCTCCATTATTGCCTTCCTAAACCCTGATGATCTCCGAAGAAATCCATAACAACCAAAGAAGGGGAAAAAGCGGGAAAATTATACTATTGGTATAAAATCTTTTGTCAATGTAATGCTTTAGTACAAAATACTTTTTTTGTAACTCCGTGCTGCAGAAGATTTTTAAAATGTAACATTTTGGTACAAACCATTAATTTTTGACTAACACTGTTAATTAGACTGACATTGCAATGTGAGGTGGACGCACAGTCGACATCACATGAAAATTTAGCTGTCGTGATATTATAAAATAAATTTAAATTATAATATTTAAAAATAAATTTATTTTACGATGTCACATTAGCTAAATTTTCATGTGATGCTACCTGTGAGTCCACGTCACATTGCCACTCAGCCTAATTAACAGTATTAGTGAAAATTTAATGGTTTGTACTAAAATATTACATTTTAAAAATATTTTGTAGCACGAAGTTACAAAAAAAAATATTTTATAGATTGACAAAAGATTTTGTACTAATAGTGCAATGTTCCAGGGAAAAAGCACTAGTGGTAATACAAAATATTTAAAATATTATAGAATAATACAAAATCTTTAAAAAGTTGACATCGATAGTACAAATCATTAATTAACTGCTAACACTATTAGTAATTGTTGATGTAGTGCTTACGTAGTTGCTGACATGGCACCTATATAGCCGCTGACTCAAAAATTGAATGACATAATAATAAAAACATAAGGAAAAGAAGAACTAATGATACAAAAAATTTGGCTAACGTTATAAGATGATATAATATCTTTAAAACATTATAGAATTGTACAAAATATTTAAAGTTGTATAATTATTTTATTTTATCAGAAATTTCAAAGTTTTCATAGTACATTATTACAAATATCACTACCACTATCATCAATATGATATTTAGGATTACAAATATAAAAATGATCTCATCATTAGTAACTTGTCATTTTCGATGATATGCGAAATGCATATATCAATAAAGTAAAAAAAATAAAACTGTCTAAAATTTATATTAGAACTTTCAAGTCTTAGTGACAAGAATAGCACTTGACACTTAGTTCAGGTTATCATATTGGTTGTATGCAAAATGTTTTAACTTAAATATTAGGTAGACGTTAAGGTAAATAATCTTTCTCCCTCATCTGCGACTCTATGGCTTGTACGAGTAGTTACCATAACGATCTTAGTCTGTTCACTCCTCGAGGTATGTTGAGATGAAAAAACTGCTACAAAACCAATTGGTGATGGTTACGATATACGAGAATGTGAGATGAAAAAAAAAAAGATAGATGGATTCAAGATTTTATATGCCAAAAGATATAAGAATAATAAAAATATGAAAATTTTGTACCATATTACAATATTTTAAAATTTTTTTACCATATTATAATATTATCCATGCTTTTTATACTATTGAGACTTTTTTCCAAGGTTTTTATTCCCATATCATTCAATTTTTCATGTCGGCATCTATATAAGAGTCAAGTAGGTGCCACGTTAGCAACAATTATTAGCGTAAATGAATAATTAACAGTTGTACTATGATATTAACTTTTCAAAAATTTTATATTATTCTATATTGTTTTAAAAATTTTATACTATATTATAATATTAGTCAAATTTTTTATATCGATCATTCTTTTTTTCCACTGTGGAATCATATTTTCGACCGAGAAATGATTGATGAAAAGACATGAATAAATTAAAAAAAGACAAAAAAATCCTTCGATCTGATTTAGCCTTCAAGAATCATCCGGTACAGTGAAAGACGTGAAATTTTTACAGCAATAATAATTCTCCGTTGTAAGAATATCTAAAGAAACAGAATGAAAAGGACAGAAAAAAAGCTGTGAGGGGCAAAATCTCAACGAGTCACAGCGATCAGCTGGGAACGCCGACTCTTCAAACCTATGAATCTTTAACCAAAATTTGTAGAAAATGGTGAAAAGGCAGTTGACTGTCCATGCCAAGAAAAAATTGATATATGTCAGAAGAAATAGCATGAAATTTAAATGAGAAATTATTCTTATAAATTGAAAGAAATTTTATTAAATTTAAGTTCATGTGCTTAATTTATATAATGTGAGGTGGATTGAAAAGAGCTCATACTGAGACAAAGCTCACATAAGCCTATGATTGAAATGATGGGAATTCAATTCAACATTAGTAAAGAATGAGTATTGAATAACATCATTAACTATACTATACGAGTTATGCTCAATTGGAAACAGATGGTTCCACATGGCCACAGAGAATTCGTGCACGAGGGTCGCGCGGATAGTTGCAGACTTTTAATCGTCAAAGCCGTAGAGAATTCGTGCATGAGGACATCGGCAGAACGATAACGGGTGAGACAGCCATGAAAGCCGGAGCCGTCACCTGTCAGAAGAGGAAAACGAAGTAGAAGGGGGGAATCAAACGAAGAATAATCTTTTACTGTATTGCTCTAAAAGGGGCAATTTTGCCAACTAAAATTATTTAAAAATGAATTAATTGTATATAAATTATAATATCATAATTAATTACATATGAATTCTGTTGTTATTTTCACATCTTCACTCCTCATCTAACGAACAAAGGCAACACAAGTAATTTATCACTACATGGCTCTAAAGGGTAGTTTTTTTTTTCTTTTTCAAAACTGCTATCTGCTAAAATTGCTTACAAATTAATTAATTGTATATGAGATAAATATTATAAAAATTATAGGTGTCCTAATTTCATTTCATACACTCACTCCGTATGTAGAGCTTCCTGTTATTCATCCAAATTTATTATTTAATATAAAAATTATGTAAAATAATGATATATATTTACTATATCAGTAATATTTTATATTAAAGATAAAGATATCGGGAGTTCTATGTGTTTGTCGATTCTTACAAGTGAATTCTAAATATTTCAAAGTAATAAATCAAGTTTTATGTGTTATCTCTATTATAATATCGATTCCTTTCCATCACCTATCGTTACTTTAATTAGACGTGTGCCCAATGTCACGCCAGCGTTACGTCAATACCACGTCAGCGTTACGTCAATTCTACGTCAATTTAAAATAACGGTGGGTGATGGAAAGGAATAGATATTGTAACGGAAGCAACACTTAAGACTTGATTTATCATTTTAAAATAATTAAAATTCATTAATAAGAATTAATAAATATATAGAATACTCAATATCTTTATCACGTTTACAATACTTATCTCGTACGGCACGGGTCGGTGTCGAGTGGGAACTATGCTCGAAGCCGGATCTCTTGTGTGGAAGCATCAGAAGAAAGTCCTGAGCCAAGCATTTATGCGGCTATAACATCTGATGAAACAATATATAAACTAAAAATAAAATTTAGACGTGCGTTAACAAGACGTCAGCATGCGTCTGCTTTTATGTATGGTATACGTTATATTAGCAAATAAAAAATATAATAATGAATGATAAATGAATTAATAAATATGAGGAAAGAAAGAGGAAAAGAATGTTCCTGAACTTTGAGAATGAATAGAACCGCCATGCTCGTTCTTGGTCCAACCATTTCACCGCTAGCGAAAAAATAAGACTAAATGGTCATTTTGTTCTCTAATTTTATATAGATCAATAATTTAATCCCTAATCTTTTTGTTACCAATAATTTAAGTTAAGTATCCACTATTTTATCACCATATTAGTATAGCCATTAAAGTGCATCAAAAGACACGACCGAATGTATAAGCAACTGTTAAAAGAAGCAGCAGAGGATAACCTGAGTAACACCGAAATATAGATGGAAAATTAAAATTTGAAACAGAGAGTTGTGATGTTTTAATTGGACCCTTCAAAAATAGATATTTTACTCACTAGTAACTTGGTAATGTCTCTTATTCTACCGTTCTTTTCTTTTATATTAGCCTTTCATTCGAATTTAGATTCCACGACCTTTACGGGACGGTTATCTAATAGTTTAAATATCGCTCTCGTACAATCTATTGATGCTGAGATTTTAAATTTGAATCTTATTCTAAATAATATTACTGAAAGTAACTTTAAACTTAGATTATGATATCTTAAAAGGATCAATATTAATATTAATTGATTAGTTTTTTGATATATTAATCGTTAAAAATTTACACAGCGAGATTATTACTGTGATTGTGTTGGCAGTGTCGTGTTTCAAGCCCACAACATGTTTTTGCGGACATGGTATCTCTTGATTGGATACCTGTCAAAATCATGCTGTACATTTTTTTTTTAAGTTTTAATTCTTTCATCTCTTCATCGATTTTGAAATCTCAAACTTGTAATGGAGTATTTCATGATTATATTTCACGATTACTTTTATCCCCCGTTTTTTTAAGTGTTTTATCGCATAGAGTGAAAATGTGCTCTTGCTCTAGTTACCGGAAAGCGGTGTAATTGGCCAGGGGGAGGGGGGAGGGGGGAGGGGGGGGGGGGGGGGGGGGGGTGCCCGGGGAAGATTTAACTTTTAAGGACAGCAGATATGGAGGCGAGCATTGATTGCGACGACCAGCTCGGTACGTGGACGTTTGTGGATTCACATTAGTTAAATGAACATGATATAATTATGACAAAAGATTAGCGAATATGATATGAAAATTATATATATATATATGTATTTTAAACGGTTAAAGAATTTTAAAATGGTTAATTCAATTATATGTACGTCATTGTTCTGTACACAGTTCCGTTAACAGCTTGAGGTTTACAACATGGGCCTTCGTCATTGAAGTCGTCACAAATTCTATGTATAAATCAAAACTCGCTTCGCTTTTGTGGGACGAACTTATTAGTAAGCTAATAATATGCAGTAGGTCAAATTTAGTTTTCAACTCTCATATAAGTCAGTATCTAAGATTAATGGCAGACCTAGACAAATCATCTGATATATTAATAGGTTACTATAACGCTAGATATTATATATAAAAAAAAAAAGTTAAAACTCGTTCAAGATTGCTCACAGTGACGGTAGAGGTTACCCAAGCGCAACTATAGACCGAGTGACGGATGACTGATATCTCCCCTCATATCATAATCACCATTAAAGGGAATTTCGGGCGCTGGCCATGGACCTCAGAAGACCACATTTTTCAATGAACAACCACAAAAATCTCCTTATGTCTCTCTCTCTTTCTTCCTCCTTACCAAAGTATATGTACGCTATAGAGACATCGGCATAACGGGTATCTCATATATATATATATATATATATATCATATTACAACTCAATGAGTTGATATATAATTTTTAATCTGTCAAATATATGTGGCTATCTCTTTGTTAAAATATCAATTGATATGTGACATATGATACGTGATGTACCCGTTACTTATATAATATTTTCCTTTATCATGCGGACAAGCCATAACACAGCATTCTTCTAGTGCTTTTGTTCAGTTTCAAGAACCACTACAGAAGTAGTAGTCGGTTCCGTGCCATTATTCCCCGATCTTTCTTTCACACTCAAAAAAGGTGGTTGCACTACGGCCTCTTGTGGTAGTATAAAGTAATTTAGAAACTGAGGAGCTCTATGCATGTAAAGGCCAGAACTTCATTTCCAATTGATCTTCTTCCTATCCATACCGTTGAGTACTTCCAATTTTCATGGCTGCTCGTGTCGGAGTCCGTCGGTGGGTGAGCCTGGTGGCGGTGATATGGCTGCAGTCCATAAACGGGACCAACTTCAACTTCCCGGCCTACTCCTCCCAGCTGAAGCAGATGATGGCCATCTCCCAGCTCCAACTCAACAACTTGGCCTGATCTCATTGATAAGAATTGATAAATGTATAGAATACTCAATATCTTTATCACGTTTACAATACTTATAGTGTATAATACGGGTTGATTTCCAGTGGGAACTATGCTCGAAGCCGGATCTCGTGTGTGGAAGCATCGGAAGAAAGTCCTGAGCGAAGCATTTATGTGGCTATGACATCTGATAAATAATATATAAACTAAAATAAAAATTTAGACGTGCATTAACAAGACGTCAGCATGTGTCTGCTTTTATATATGGCATTCATTATATTAGTCAATAAAAAATATAATAATCAATGATAAATAAATTAATAAGCATGAGGAAAGAAAAAGGAAAAGAATGTTCCTGAACTTTGAGAATGAATAGAACCGCCATGCTGGTTCTTGGTCCAACCATTTCGCCGCCGACGAAAAAATAAGAGTAAATTGTCATTTTGTTCCTTAATTTTATACCGACTAATAGTTCATTCCCTAATCGTTTTATTACCAATAATTTAAGTTGAGCATCCGCCGTTTTATCACCATATTAGTATAGCCATTAAAGTGCATCAAAAGACATAACCGAACGTATAAGCAACTGTTAAAAGAAGCAAAATATAGATAGAAAATTAAAATTAGAAACAGAGAGTTGTGATGTTTTAACTGGACTCTTCAAATAGATATTTTACTCACTAGTAACTTTTTAGTAACTATGAATGTGGTAATGTCTCTTATTCTACCTTTCTTTTCTTTCATATTAGCTTTTCACTTATTCGAATTTAGAATCCGCGACCTTCACAAGCCGTGATCTAATGCTTCAAATATCACTCCCATATAGTTCATTGATGTTGAGATTTTAGATTTGAATCTTATTCTAACCAACATTACTTAAAATAACTTTGGACTTAGATCCTAACACGTTAAAAGGTTCAATATTAATATTAATTGATTAATTTTTTTGATATATTAATTGTTAAAAAAGAAATTCAAAATTTGCACGGGGAGATTATTAGGCTGCCACCATTACTGTGATTATATTGGCAGTGTCGTGTTTCAAGCCACAATATGCTTTTGTGGGCATGGTATCTCCTGATTGGATACCTGTCAAAATCGTGCTCTACACTTTTTTTTTTTTAGTTCTAATTCTTATCTCTTCATCAATTTTGAAATCTCAAACTTGTAATCGAGTATTTCATGATTATATTTCACGATTACTTTTATCCCCCGGTTTTTTAAGTGTTTTATCGCATAGCGTGAAAATGTGCTCTTGCTCTAGTTACCGGAAAGAGGTGTAATAGGCCGGGGGGAGGGGGGCGGGGGTGTCTGGGGAAGATTTAACTTTTTAAGGACAGCAGATATGGAGGCGAGCATTGATTGCGACGAGCGGCCGGTACGGTAACAGTAATAAATATCAGGTTACGTGGACGTTTGTGGATTCATATTAGTTAAATGAACATGATATAATTATGACAAAAGACTTAGCGAAAATGATATGAAAATTATATATATATATATTTCAAATGATTAAAGACCTTTAAAATAGTTAATTCAATTGGATAATCGTCATTGTTCTATACACGATTATGTTAACAGTTTGAAGTGTACAACATGGGCTTTCGTCATTGTAGTCGTCACAAATTCTATGTATAAATCAAAACTCGTTCGAGATTGCCCACAGTGATGGTAGAGGTTCCCCAAGCGCAACTACAAACCGAGTGACGGATGACTGATATCTCCCCTGATATCATAATCACCATACGGGCGCTGGCCATGGACCTCGGAAGACCACATTTTTCAATGAGCAACCACAAAAATCTCTTTATGGCTCTCTTTCTTCCTCCCTTACCAAAGTACATGCTATAGAGATATATATATATATATATATATGTATAACGAGTATATCATATGTAATATATTACAAGTTAATGAGTTGATATAAAATTTTTAATCTATTAGATATATGCGACTATCTCTTTGTTAAAATACCAATTGATCTGTGATATATAATACGTGACGTACCCGTTATTTATATAGTATTTTCCTATATATACATGCAGACAAGCCACAACACAACATTCTCCGAGTGCTTTTGTTCAGTTTCAAGAACCACTACAGTAGTAGAAATAGGTACCGTGCCATTATTCCCCGATCTTTCTTTCACACTCGAAAAAGGTGGTTGCTCTACGGCCTCTTGTAGTATTATTATAAACCAATTTGGAAACTGAGGAGCTCTATGCATGTAAAGGCCAGAACTTCATTTCCAATTGATCTTCTTCCTATCCATACCGTTGAGCACTTCCAATTTCATGGCTGCTCGTGTCAGAGTCCGTCGGTGGGTGAGCCTGGTGGCGGTGATATGGCTGCAGTCCATAAACGGGACCAACTTCAACTTCCCGGCCTACTCCTCCCAGCTGAAGCAGATGATGGCCATCTCCCAGCTCCAACTCAACAACTTGGCCTTTGCCTCCGACGCTGGCAAGCTCCTCGGGTGGCTCTCGGGAATCGCCGCCCTCTACCTTCCGCTTTGGTTCGTTCTCCTCCTCGGCTCCTTCCTCGGCTTGCTCGGCTATGGCCTCCAATTCCTCTTCCTCACCGGCCAGATGAAGCTGTCCTACGTTCATGTCTTCCTTCTTACCGTACTGGCCGGGAACAGTATCTGCTGGATCAACACTGTGTGCTACGCTGTCATCATCGGTAGCTTCACGGCCAAAAGCCGCCAGGTGGCCGTGGGGCTCACCGCCAGCTACCAGGGCCTCAGCGCCAATATCTACACCGACATCGTCGAAGTGGTTGCATCGGCACCATCCATGTTAGCGCGAAGAGCCAAGGCCTATCTCCTCCTGAACTCCATCCTCCCGGCCATTGTCTCCACGGCAACTACACCCTTTGTCGGTGACAATACAAGCCTTCATTGCGATCATCATCATAACAGCCACAACAACAATACTGATGGAGGTGGTGGAGCATTCGGGGTGTTGTTTGCAATAACAATAGCCACCGGTGTCTACGCAGTGGTGAGCAGCTTAGGGACCATCTCGGCCGGGATATCACCGGTATACAATGTGGTGGGAATCGGGTTGTTGCTTATGGCCCCGCTCGTAATTCCGTTGGCAAAGGGAATTACAAGGTCGCGGTTAGGCCGGTGGTGGGTGAACAGACAGCAGGGGATGCAGATACATGATCTTGCCACGTCTGATCTCGAAGTGGGAGATGACAACGATCATCTAGAGAGGGCAGATCGAGAAGCTAAGAATGAAGGAGTGCTTGGATTGGGAGATGGCGATAACTGCAGGATCGGCGCTGTTCGGGAAGAGCTTGGCGTGAGAGAGATGCTAAGAAGGATGGACTTCTGGCTATACTTCTTTGTCTACATGTTCGGCGCGACGCTGGGAATGGTGTACCTCAATAACTTGGGACAGATCACAGAGTCTAGGGGCTCCTCCAGGACATCTTCCCTAGTCTCTTTGGCTTCTGCTTTCGGCTTCTTCGGTCGGCTGTTGCCTTCACTCCTCGATTACCTTTTCTCAAGGTACCGACCTATGTTAGTACTGAGAATTGAGTACACGTCGGTCCATTGGAAGAAATTTTTTTTTGAAATATAAGTGATTAGTGTACTAGTCACCCATTTACTTTTTTATGTAGGTATAAGTCAACCTCTTATAGATCAATGATTAGTTTATATCGCATTAGAAAGATTATCGTATAACTCACATTTAGCTAGGTCAATTATAGAGATTGTGGCAAATGAATTCGAATTTGGAAAAAAAAAATGGTCCGTGGGCAGTCCAAAGATGGAAGAGAAAGTTCACCTATTAGTTATTGATGTCAGCCGCCCGAGTATATGAAAAAGTTGCTGAGGGTGGTGGGTACATAAGGCACATGTCAAGTCTGAAAATATTATCACATGAAGGTATGTGTTAAGAATTGAATCTCATATCTGTCAAGTAATATAATAAACTCTAGAATATAAGAAAATTGAATACTATCACCCATCAGTTTAGACTACTCAACTTATTATAGTTAGTAGCTCAAATCAATGAATCGCTACAATATTTAATTAAATGTCGCATTTTCCTTTTCAGGCAGGAGTTCGTGCCGTCTAGACCAGCATGTGTGGCAACATTGATGGCCCTGATGACTGGATCCTTCTTCCTGCTGCTGAACTCTTACAATCCATGCCTCTACATCAGCACATCTGTGATCGGCATCTGCACCGGTGCCATTACATCCATTTCTGTATCGATGACCACGGAGCTTTTCGGAACAAACAACTTTAGTGTAAACCACAACGTTGTAGTGACAAATATCCCAATCGGGTCCTTCATATTTGGCTACTTAGCAGCTGTCCTGTACCGCAAAGAAGGGAATGGCGACGGGAAATGCATCGGAATGGAGTGCTACCGCATAAGCTTCATCATCTGGGGCAGCCTATGCTTCCTTGGGATGAATCTGGCTTTGTTACTATGTGCTCGATCCCGTAAATTCTACTCCCGATGACCCACCGAAAAGTCATAGGGATGGCAAGCGCACGTGTATGCAGAAAGAAAGAAAGATATAATAGGACCATGAAAAGAGGACGGTCATCTTAGATGTACTTGGGATTTTGATATGAGTCCATGCAAGTGTTCTTATCATATTTCGGCACTGAGTATTTGTTAGAATGGTGATATAGAGAGAGGCTAATGTATTTGCTAAGTTCCACGCTAACAGCCACGATCAGCTCATTTGCGCACCCCCACTAAGTGATACAAGATCCAGTGGTTCAGAATTCAATATCACATGGATTACTTAGCCTAATGTCCTACATTCAAATCCTTTTATGTATTTATAAAAAATATATGGTATAAATAGAACATCCCTTGGACCTGGGGTTGAAAGACACCGATTTCTTGAGTTTATTAGGTTTTTATTGGTGCTCGCTAAACAGTCGATACTGAGCATTGCTTGTTCGATTTGTTGACTTTGTCTGTGGTTGATACAAAAGTTCAAATATTGCGTAACAGAGGATGATCGGTTGGCCAGTGATATTGGCCTCCTTATCAATTAGGAAAAGGTTGTGCAATTGTGAAAACAATTTAGTAGTATTGATGCGACCAAGGATAGAAGACAACTACTTTAAGTTTTTTTAATTATCAGCTGTAGTTGTTTGTATTTTGACATTAGTCTATGCAAAATGTTATAGTAATTTTCAGGCACAAATATTTTTCTTTTTGATATTGAGCGTTACTGCAAGAAATTGTAGATTTTTCAAGAGAAATTTTCGTGAGACAGCGTGAGCAAGTCGTTTCCGTGAGATCATCGATGACATGGTTCAGATAGGTTAGATTTCTGCGACATTTCTGTGAGGTATAAGCTCGACGGAATTATCCGCGAGAAGGAGGCTCATCGTAATCTGACGGAACAAGTTCGCTTTTTCTCATGAAAGTCAAATGAAATAATTCCTGTATCAAGATATAATGAGAGCATTAATTCATGCTCTCATCAAGTTAGATCAGGCCTAACGGTTCAAAATTCACTATCATTTGATTTAATGAGTTCAATATCTTAGGTTTGAACTACATTAGGCTTTTAACAATACTAGTTGATAGAGTCGGTGCTGAGTGCTACTTATTCAATTTGCTGATTATCTTCATGGTTAGGCATAAAAGTCTGGATGTTACATAATGGATGATGATTAGGTCACTACTACCACCTTTCTTTTTGTCAAAAGAGTCATACTATTGTGAAAACTATTTATACTAGTGTCGATGCTAACCAGGATTGCAGACAAATATTTAGGTTGTTTATCAGGACTTTTCGGTGCTAGAGGCCTAATTCAGGATCATGATCAACAGTGGTTTGGCGGTTTCTCCCACAATCAGATTATCCACATCAGTAATTGCAGAACTACGGGAGTTAAACTGGGCTTGGAACTTGCATCGAGCCCGGGTTTTCGATGTGTGACAGTCGAGCTTGACTTTAAGCTCGTTCGTAGCTTGATCTCGACTCGGAGGCCTTGTGCACCACACACATCATGTCACTACTTTCGGCAATTCAGGATCTCGTGGATATGCAATGGCATGTATAGGTAATGCATACTTATCAGGAAGGCAATTCATGCACGGATTGACTTGTTAGAGATTCTCTCAGCCTCTCACAAGGTCTACACATCCTCCTGTCACCAGAAGTACAGTTAGCCTTCTGTTTCGTGCTTTCATTGGGAGCCTGTAAAGCGGATCAAACATTGTCAAAGTCGCAAAATGCGACGGGAGATTGATCGACGACCAAGTGTTGATTGTTGGTCCGTCCAGTAGTTTCTAAGGTCCGCCGCTGTCCAGTATTGATTATGAGACAAGAGGTGTCCTTTTTCCGAGCACACGACGGAACATGTTACTCCCTGGGAGTGGAAGTGGAAACATATGCAACGTGTTGAACCTGACTTTGACATGAAAATCTTCTCTGATAATGACTATTGTTCCTTTAATTTCTCAATTCCGACAAAGAAAATTTAACCCAGTCCTACCACGTACCTATGACGTAAACATGATGTAATTACAATCAAGGTTTTTTGGATTTACCAAAAAAAATACAATCAAGGTTTTTTGGAAAAGAGAGCTGATTTGATGCATTCAGGTCGCTTTCTAGATTAATGAATTTTTATATTCGACTTATGGGTGGGATTTCCTATACCAATTTATCATTGCAATCTTCCTACCATTTTAAGCTCATTGGCCTCCGCCGTAAATAGGAAAAATACTGAGATTTTTTTTACTAACATGAAATGGTTAAAGTGGTTCACCTCCTCTTTCGTGTTAAGAATTATCTTAGGTAGGAGAGAGTATTTGTGTTATAGGTATTTTATGTAACAATACTTACATAATGTCATGAACTAGTAAGATTTAATCTTTTAAAGATTTTTTAATAAAATTCTAAAAATAAAAAATAACTCAAGAAATAATTGAATGTTATTAGTTTCATGTGAGTACTGTCATATGATACATCTGTCATATACAAGACTCTTTCTCTTATGCAGAAGAGTTGTAATCGGAGCAGTTTGTGATTGGAAAAATTTTACCGTGGTGACTAACTTAACTCAAACTTGAATTAGTCATGATTTATTAGAATTCTATTTATTGGTGTTGGTAGGAAAAAAGAAAATCTGACCATTAAACGTCGGGAATTAGTCACGTTGGGACCCATGCGGAAAGTTACGCGGGCAATTTATACCGCCGTGAATGGGCTTATTCTGAACTCGATTGAACTGTCAAAAACCTCAAAATGCATATGAGTGATTCTTGACGAAGCGCCGTCCGTCCAGCCACTAGTTGTTAAGGTCATTACCTCCGTTTGAATTTTGAGCGACAGCTGATGTTCTTCCGAGCACGCAACTCCACCATATTCATTTTCGAAATAATTGATACGATTTGCTTTTCTTACTCCTAATCTCGAATTCGAATTTTGGGAGTAATAAAAATAATTGCGATTAAGAAAGCTCCATTTTTTTAGTGAAATAATCCAACTCGAATCCGAATAACTAATTTTTTTATTACACTTCTAAATACCAAGTCACGGACTATAATAAGAAAGGTTAACTATTGAGGTTTTTTGAAAGTGATAGTCTCCTTAAAGCTTTGATACGTAGAACAACGTAATGGTGATGGAATAAGATCGGCCTTTTCAATTTTTTTTACTTAGTCACATTATAATTCTATTTCTGCTGTATAGATTATGTTCCAAATAGTTCAATAATTATGATCAAATATGACATTAGGTATATTCTAAACAAATTGAAAAACCTATATTGTCACGTGATTGTTATCCCTTTTAGTGCAATCCTTTACTTGTTATGTATTAATTTAATATGGTATAAGAAAATATCACCACTTAACTTATATTTCATTAGCATAAAGTATAGAATTGAGAAACTATCTCGTGGTTAGTTATCCCATACCCGAGCACTTGAGGAAAATGACTGGCTCTTTTCATGGAGAATTCACATATTTCATTGAAATTGAAAGGCTGATAAAATCAGATATCTAGATACTTATCCAAAAAAGGGAGATCATTCAAAGAGTCACTGATTCCAACTTGTCCTAGAATACGTGCTTCCTTTTTTATCAGTATAAAAGAAGGTAGTAGTAATAGGGATCCAGCCACTTTCGCCATGGGATGTTTGGGCTTTTGTATTCAATTGTGAATATATCAAACGGACTGAACAATTAGTACCAACACTAGAGCTCCATCAATATAGCACCAATAAAGGCCTAGTACAATTAAGGATGACTTAACTGTCAAAATAGTTCTCAAATTTTATGCCGCCAACAAGCCACTCATCAAATTAATTTATCACCAAGTCGATCCGACATCCTTACTTTTGCCATCAAAATTTTCCAGTCGTCAAAGATGTTAAAGAGATCATGACGGAATTTTTGCGTAGCAGTCCATGTGGTAAAACCATATCAAAAAGGTCCTCAAATTTGTACGCAACCATCAAGTCAATTCTCAAATTCAATTTGCCACCAAACTAATTTAACATTCACAATTTTACCATCAAAATATTTCGGCTGTCAAAAGCGTTAAAGAGATCATGATAAAATTCTAATATGGTAGTTCATGTGGCATAACTTCATTTATAGTTTGGAAAACGATGTAGTTTTACTGATTTTTCTCCAAAAATTTTGCATTCCTGGTATTTGATCTTAAGTTATATGATAAATATTACATATTACAACTAATAAACTAACATGTTTTACTTGTCCAAGTTTGTAGAGATATATTATTTAAAAAGGTATTATCATCATTATAAAATTTCTAATCCTTACCAAAATTCACAAGCTTTTTGTAGATTGTTCTATTATATTTGTAGGCACTGTCGACAGGACAAAAATTCATCAAATTTTGCAAATTATTCGATTATGTGAAGACTTATATACTAAATATAGTTGTTAGACAAATATATATTGCATCATCTTTCTTTTTACCATTTATGTTCATCACATTCTCTTAGATTAATTGAGAATTTTTTGTGTGTACATAGTTTTCTAACAACTATTTTTTACTGTTTACATTTATTACATTCTCTTATATTAATTGAAAAATTTTAGGCGGAATTGGAAAAATTGCAGAAAGGTATATACATTTTTCTGATAACTATTTTTAATATATAAATTTTCATATAACCAAATAATTAACGAAATTTACAGAATTCTTATCATGTCCAACGTGCTGACAAATAGATTTGAATAATAATAAAAAGTTTATGAATTTTGGATCATAATTTTAAAAAGATTATAATACTTAATTAAATAATACATCTATGCAAATCTTGGCATGTAAAGCATGTTAGTTTAGTGGTTGCAATATGTAATGTTTATCTTATAATTTAGGGATCAAATCCCAATTATGCAAAATTTAATGGTAACTGTTGATACTATGAATTTTATGATTTATTTGCCTATTCCTGACTCAGATATTCTAGTTTTAGGCCACTTTCCAGACGTTTAGAGGTTAATTGCATATATTTTTATTTTTGGGATTTAATTGTTATAAATGATAGTTTTTGAAAACTTTAGATATGAATTTGATACTGCTGAGAGTCATTTGATGTATATGGAATGCAAAAAAAGATGTGCAAAACGATGAAGAAACAGCTTGCTCGATGATTCTATGTTCAATGCATCAAATTTAAGAGGAAATTTCTCATATTCTCTGTATAAGAAATATGTCATATAGGATATCATTGGAAAGTTTGTTGAGTCAGAATTCTAACAAATCATAAACCAGAGCTGAAATGGCCAAATAAATGAAATTGCACACAGAGTAGGGCGACTGTAGTCCATAGAGAGATCATGAAGCAGAGAACTTAGACTGTAGTTCACTGGGCAGAACATGAGTTCATGCAGTTTTCAAAATAGGAAACTGCCCATTCTTAATCCTAACGATTCAGGAAAGTTTCCAGTTGATTTCCCGCACTCCTTACAGCAATTAAGATTTTTGAAAATAAAAAGGAAAGTGGTCAAGACTTGAGAGAACAGGCAGCTTTCAAGAAGGAGAAATCATGATCAGGAAATTTCTCGATAGATCTCAATATATATCGATAAATCCCAGATCTTCCTCTATAAAAAGGGAATCACATCAACAGTTTTGGACACAAATCCTACACCATTATTGGCATATTTTAGTATGTTTCAAGAGGGAAGGAATGTTGCAGACTTGGAGTAAGAAGGATTATCCGTGCTTAAAGATTTGGATCCACCACTATCTAAAGTTCCTTCTATCCATTTCCTTCTTGTTTTCAAGACGTTGTTTTCTCTTCCAACTCTTTTATTCTCTTTTCTTATGTTGGACTAAACCCCTAGATTCCCAGGAGATCAATGGAACCTATTTTGATGTCTTAAGTAAATTTCTTTTCTTCATGTGTATGATTTTATCGAGATATGCCTCCTAGGTGTTATTTATGCAAATCTTGTATCCAATGCTTTCTTTTGACTTGATCTGATACTGAGACAGTATGATAATAGAAAATGATAGCACTTTAAACTCAAAGGATACAGAAAGCACCATCTTAGGGAATAAAAGTGTGAGATGAAATACACTCTTAGAGATATAGATACCACCACTCTAAGAAGATATAGCCAAAAACACCATCTTGGAAGGCCACACCAAGGATATAGAATGTTCACCACTCTTGAAAATCTGAGAGATACAAAACTTTAAGAGAAAGCACAAAACAATCTGAAATTGAATTGAATAAAGTGTAGAACAATGTGATTGCTCTTGGTATTTATAAGACTCCTAATACTAAAAAAAAGGAAAATATATCCTAAAGATATTATAAGTATATCCTGAAGATATTGCAAATATATCCTAAGGATATTAGATAGATATAGGAAAGATTCTATTTTGACTTCCTAAAATAAATATCGAAATATTCCTATATATCAACTTGGCATAATATCTAACTTTCCTATTAAATCCATGCCAGCACAATCTTCTTCATAGGGCTGATCATTTGCTCCCACATCAATCTCCCCTTGTTGTAGAAGACTCGTCCTCGAGTTGTCACAATCTTCATTCGGATAGTAAGTTAAGAGATCAAAAATATTAAAAGTATCCGAAACTTCATATTCTTCTAGAAGCTCAACCAATATGCATTCTCCCCAATACGCTTAAGTATCTTGAATGGCCCATTGACACGGGGCTTGAGTTTTGCATATCTCCCTCCCGAAAATCTTTCCTTACGAAGATGCACCCAGACCAAGTCGCCTTCTTTGAACACTTTATGCTTTTGATGTTTGTTTGCTTTATCTCGGTACTTCTCATTTTGCTTCACTATCTTCTCTCAAACCCGCTCATGCACCTTCTTCACTTGTATCACACGTTCTTCAGCTTCGACACTGAATTGCTTGATTTTAGGTATTAACACTAGATCTAATAGACTACAAGGATTTTGTCCATAGACAACTTTAAAAGGACTACATCCCGTAGTCTAATGTTTGGAATGATTATAAGCAAATTCAGCTTGAGCCTCCCAATCTCGAACATGTTTTCTAATGATGGTTTGTAAAAAATTTCCCAAGCTTCTATTTACTACCTCAGTTTGTCCATCCGTTTGAGGATGACAAGTAGTACTAAACTGAAGATGGATCCCATACTTTCTCCAAAGTGTACGCCAAAAGTGACTCATGAATTTGGCATCTTGGTCTGAGGTAATTGTCTTAGGAATTCCATGAAGTCGAACAATTTCACTAAAGTATAGATCAGTAATAGCAGTCGCATCAAATGACTTGCTGCAAGGAGCTAAATGTGCCATTTTAGAAAATCAATCAACGACAACCATGATAGAATCTTTATTCCGTCGTGTCCTTGGAAGTCCAAGAACAAAATCCATGCTCACATCCTCCCACGGAGATTGAGGAATTGGTAATGGTGTATACTATTCTGACCATGGGATTTGGCAATGTGGCACGTCCTACATCATTGAATAAAACGATTCACATCTCTTTCCAATGTTGGCCAATAGAAGTGTCCATGAATGCGTGCTAAAGTCTTGTCTCTTCCAAAATGTCCTGCCATTCCATTGCTATGTTCTTCAAATATGATTGCTTCACGTACAGACTCTCGAGGAATACATAAGCAATTCCCCTTAAATAGATAATCTTCAACCAACATGAAATCTTTAAAACGACCTTTTGATATTCTGTCCATATGCTGCAAAAATTAGCATCTAACTCGTATTGCTCCTTCACAACTTCCAAACTTGTAACTTCGCCGTAACTTCCATTTCCATGGTGGATAAGAGCAAATGTCTTCGACGAAGGGCATCAACCACTACATTTTCCTTTCCCGCTTTGTGCCTTATAGAAAAGGTGAATGTTTGTAAGTATTCCACCCATGCAGCTTGTCTTCGAATCAGCTTATGTTGGCCAGTAAGAAACTTCAGTGCCTTATAATCAGAATGTAATACGAACGGTTGTGGCAACAAGTGCTGACTCCAATGATTCAAGGCACGTACAATGGCGTAGAATTCCTTTTCATAGGTGAAGTACTTCTTGCGGGCATCATTTAACTTCTCACTATAAAAAGCAACGGGCTTGCCTTCTTGACTAAGGATGGCATCAACTCCTACATTAGAAGCATCACAGTTGACTTCAAATACCTTATTAAAATTTGGAAGAGAAAGATTTGGAGCATTTGTAATCTTCTCTTTTATAAGCTCAAAGCTTGCTTCCACCTCCTTAGTCCACTTGAAACTCCCTCCTCTCAAGCACTCCGTTATGGGTACAATAGTGCTGAAATTCTTGATGAAATGTCGATAAAAAGAAGCAAGAACTTGTAAGCTTCGAATATTATGGATTGTTTGAGGAGTGGGCCAACTACGAATAGCTTCAAACTTTATTAGGATCCATCTTTACTCCCTCGTTGGAGACAATATAGCCCAAGAATACCACACCATCTGTGAAGAAGTGACATTTCTTCAAGTTTCCAAACAATTTTTCATCCTTGAGAACTTGGAATACTTGCCGAAGATGTATCAAGTGTTGCTCCTGATCACGACTGTAAACAAGGAGATCATCAAAATATACAACCACGAACTTTCATTAAATGGTTTAAAGACATCATTCATCAACAGCATGAAGGTGCTTGGCGCATTAGACAAACCAAATGGCATAACCATCCACTCATAGAGTCCATCACTTGTTTTGAAGGCTGTTTTCCACTCATCTCCAGGTTTCATACGAATCTTGTGATAACCACTCCTTAGATCAATCTTTGAGAAGATTGTTGCACCATGAAGTTGATCTAGAAGGTCATTCAGTCGAGGAATAGGAAAATGATAACTGATTGTAATCTTGTTGATTGCTCGACTATCAATGCATATTCGCCACGATCCATCCTTCTTAGGTACAAGAAAAGATGGTACTGCACATGGGCTCTTGCTCTCACGAATCAAGCCTTTAGATAGGGGTTCTTCCACTTGCTTTTATAATTCTTCATGCTCCTTTGGGCTCATTCGGTAAGCTGCATTGTTGGGGATAATAGATGCTAGAATGAAGTCAAACAATGTTGAATGTCCCTCATGGGAGGAAGGCCATATGGAATTTCCTCCCAAAAAACATCGAAAATTTCATCAAGCAAGTGACTCATCTTAGGAACCATAAAAGTCATGTCACCATTCTCCTCCAGCACAATTTAAGCATACGCTGAATGTAAGCTTCCAAGAAGCTTCTTGAACTCAACCTTGCCTATGAGGTTCATGCTTTCCCCCACACTAGCTTTGGGTGTGACTTCGAATAATGAAGGGTCTAGGACAATCTTTTGACCATCCTTGACAAAGGTGTAAGTGTTTCGATATCCATCATACTGAGTTCTTCGATCGAATTGCCATGGTCTCCCCAATAATAAATGACAAGCATCCACGGAATAACATCACATAAAACTTCATCATGGTACTTCTTTCCAATTGAGAATGAGACAAGACATCTTCTATTCACCTTGAGCTCATGCCCCTCTTCTAGCCACTTCAGCTTGTATGGATGTGGATGAGGCTCGGTTTTCAATTTCAGTTTCTCAACTATCTCCTTTGAAATAACATTAGCACAAGCTCCCCTATCAATAATAACATTGCATACCTTGCCATTGGAGCTGCACCTAGTGTAGAAGATGTTGTTCCGATGCCAATCTTCATCCTTTTTGTGCATAGCACTCAAGCTTTTTCGAGTAACAAGAATTTTCCCCTCATTAGCATAGATAACATCTTCATCATCCTCATGTTCATCTTCACACATATCTTGATCATCTTCAACATGATCTTCTATCAAGGTAATCACCTTTTGATTTGGGCAATCCGATGCAATATGTCTGAATCCATGACATTTAAAATACTTCCTGGAATGCATGCTCGTAGGGGCCGTCTGCTTGGAGGTATTATTGCGGTTGCCTTTGTCATCCACCTTGAATGTAGATGGTTTTGCTACTGTGGGAAGCTTCAAAGATGAGGCACTACCCTTATTGAAGTTTCGGTCTCGAACTGTCGTCCTGAAAGCTCCCTTTCTGCTTTCTTTTCATTATTTTTCTACCTTCAATGCAAGTTTTCTCACATCATTAAAACTATAATAAGGTTGCAAGGATACTACATTAGAAATCTCCTCTTTCAATCCACCCAAATAAAGTGCAATAGTTTGTTCTTCTGGCTCCAAAATATTGCACTTCAACATCAAGTGCTCAAACTCCATTGTGTATTCTTCCACGGACTTATCTAATTGCCTCAGATTGTGGAATTTCAAAAACACATCCTGGCAATAATTCTCTGGTAGGAATCTCCTCTTCAGCTCCCTCTTCATCTTATCCCAAGTTTTGATCTTTTGTCTTTCTTCACGAATCCTTTGCTTCTTGAGATTTTCCCACCATAACGAAGCATAACCCTTCAGTTTAAGGCAACAAGCTTCACTTTACGTTCATTCGAAAGCTCCTTCTAATCAAAGATTCGTTCGATACTATGAAGCCAATCAAGGAATTCATCCGGTTGGGACCTTCCCTAAAATTCCGACACATCAATCTTGATCCCAAAATCATGTTTTTTTTATTTTGTCGATATTCATATGTAGTAGAAGAGCTAGAATCACTTGAATCAGAATTGAAGCCTTGAAAAGGATTATCATCATACTCACAAGCTTTATCCTGATTTCGATTTTGCCATAGCCTTTGATTTTCTCTTCTTCGTTCATCTATTTCTCATCGAAGCTCCTCCATCTCCAGATCACGAGCGCCTTCCGCAACATCTTCATTAAACATGTGACCATGAATAGCGTTGCGAACCATGCTCGATACCACTTGATACTGAAACGGTATGATAATATAAAACGATGGGAGTTTAAACTCAAAGGATACAGAAAACACCACCTTAGAGAATTAAAGTGTGAGATGAAATACACTCTTAGAGATATAGATACCACCACTCTAAGAATATATAGCCAAAAACACCACCTTGGAAGGCCACACCAAGGATATAGAATGTTCACCACTCTTCAAAATCCAAGAGATACAGAACTTTAGAGAAAGCACAAAGCAATGTGAAATTGAATTGAATAAACTGAAGTGTAGTACAATGTGATTGCTCTTGGTATTTATAAGACTCCTAATACTAAGAAAAAGGAAAATAAATGCATCCTAAAGATATTACAAGTATATCCTAAAGGTATTGCAAATATATCGCAAATATATCCTAAAGATATTAGATGGATATAGTAAATATTCTATTCTATCTTCCTAAAATAAATATTAAAATATTCCTAGATATCAACTTGGCATAATATCTAACTTTCCTATTAATCCATGCCAACACAATCTTCTTCGTAGGGCTGATCATTTGCTCCTGCATCATAATCACCCATGAGAGTGATCTTGAGATTGAAAGGATTCTCTAGAGAGAGAATCAAAATCACACTAGAGAGTGTAGAGTCCAGGTAAAGTTATGCTGAGAGGTGAAGTTATCTGTGTGAGCACATCGAGAGATGGTGAGCACTCTAGATAGCTAATTAGGATTGGTTTAAATTGGCCTTTCAACACTAATCACCTAGAGATAGAGTGGGTTAGTATCTTCTACTTATGTACATTCTTGCAATATCGATAGGTGCGTAAGGAGGTAGTGGGGAAACCCTAGAATCCGTGGTTAATAACATTGTGGAATTAATTGCATGAGAGGAGGACTTTGCTTAGGACTAGAATATGGTAAGTTGTGAACCCTAGGAGTTCTTAATTGGTTGGTTCTTGTTTTGATTTCGTATGTACTTTCCACTTTTATTATTTGATTGACTTGGCTTGAATACAATCGTATCATTTTTAGTGCTTAGTAGTGGATTGTAATGAGTCCTCGTGGAAACAATACTCTGGTCATCCTTTATTACTTGATTGCGATACATATATGTGAGAGCACTCCTATTTAAGTAAAAACGTTTTTGGTGAACTTTTCTATTAACCATAATACCAAGTGATTGTTCCTCGACCAAGTTCATTTTCTATTTCTATTTTTCCTAACTTTTGATTGTAATTTAGTTGTTTCTTCTTTCTTTACGTTATTTTCTTGCTTTTTTTCTTTCTTTTGTGATATATATTTCACATTTTGATAGATATTTTTAGAAAATATGGAAGACAATTCCAATTGGGTAGATGGACCTTATAGAGATTCAATTATTGAAAGTTATAATAGATTCGTAGAAAACTATTACATCTCTTGTGGTTGTTGTGGAAAACCTCATCTACCTGATTATTATCCCAATTATTTTGAGTTGATAAAATTGTGTTTAGCAAAATGTATGGAATAATGTCCCTTATGATATGTGTTGCCTCTCCGGCCCCCGGCTGATTTTACCATAGAGGCCAATGATAGACAATAACTCCCTCCCCTCCCCCCCCCCCCCCCCCCCCCCCCCCCCCCGAACACAGCTTACAACTTTCATCGTACTGTGCTCTCCAAAGAGCAACTCTTCTCAAAATCTCAAAAGCTCCTAATTTGGAATCCCATTCTAACTTAGGATTCTTGTGGTTCCGTAGGCTCCAGCGCCAACTCTTTTATATATTTCTTGCTAGAAGTATCCTTGATCCCATTGATAACGAGTGGGGCCAAATAATTCGATAGGGGTAGTTGCTGAACCATACCACATAGTTCCAGCAAAGCGAGTCTTCATAGGGCAATGGTCATTGCTTATGGACCCGAACCTGGTTGATCTATCCATGACCAGGATGAAGCTTGGGTGAAACTAAGTGGAGGTTCGAACCGATTGATGTTGAAGAATCAGCGGATGAGTTGTGGTTAGGGGTGAATCTCGAGTTAGTGGCCAAGCCGCTAAAGTAGCTAAAGTGGTAGTAAATCCCGTCAGTAAAATAGGTCCTATAGAAAGTCCATCTATTCCCAATCTCCAATAAAAATCAGAAAAATTGATCCATTTATAATCCTTTGCTAATTGGGTTAATGGATGATCCAAATGGAAATGAGAACAAAATGTGTAGGTTGTTAATAAAATGGAGCACCTAACAACGTATCTTCACAGACCAAGAACTACGAGATCACCTCTTTAATTCAGGGGTAATGGAAGGATCATACCATTCGAGCCTTTTTTCATGCTCCTTTCGGAGGGGGCAGGAGATTGGATCTAGCTGTAAGAAGAATGCTTGGCCGATAAATGTAACCGATTCTTTCATTTCCTTGGGTCACTGGCCATCCGCCGGGAGTTTCGGGTTTAATACCGATATTTTAGCAACAAATCCAATAAATCTAAGTGTAGTCCTTGGTGTATTGATCTTTTTTGGAAAGGGAGTGTGTGCGAGTTGTTTATTTTAAGAATAGGCTGGACCTGCAAATCGACTTCGATTCTTGAATAATCCACATCACTTCTGCTTCTATTGTAACAAAAGATTCTCCTTTTATGTGGAAAGAGCCCGTATCAAGGCTCCGTTTAGAAAAAACCCAATTGGTAATATATTTCTGATTATTAATACTTATATCATAGATCATAAAAGATTTTTTTTTATTGAATAAGAGAATAATCTCAAACTTTTAATCAAACGAATAATATGATAAATACAATATGATAAGATAAATACGTCGAATATTTGGCAGAAGATATGAAATGAATTGAAAAAAAAGTCGTAGGAAAAAGGCGTAGTATTAGTAGCATTTGTCCTATATGTGCAAATCCAAATCGGTTTTTTTTACTCGGAGTAGAGCATAAACCTAAAAGAATTGAAAAAGCCCATTCAGGAACAAGAAAATGACATCGTGATTTGGATTAGATCTCGATGAAACAATACATCAATGAGAAGTTAGTTCGATAAGTTTAATGGATTTTTTTTATAGGGAAAGAGTACAAAACCCATCTTTCTTGAAAAGGGGAAGAAAATCGTTAATAAATTCGAAAATGAAATTAGAAAGGTGTCCCGCTATGAAAAAAAAAGAAAGAATACTGGAATCTACACATTGATTCCTTTTTTTTTTGCAATTTTTGTTGAACAATCAAATGCTGTGTACGGCTCTTAAGGGATACAAATTTTATCCTAATCAACCGACTTTATCGAGAAAGATTACTTTTTTTAGGCCAAGAGGTTGATAGCGAGATCTCGAATCAACTTATTAGTCTTATGGTATAACTCAATATAGAGAATGATAACAAAGATCTTTATTTGTTCATAAACTCTCCCAGCGGGTGGGTAATACCTGGGGTAGCTATTTATGGTACTATGCAATTTGTGCTGCTTGATGTGCATACAATATGCATGGGATTAGCCGCTTCAATGGGATCTTTTATCCTGGTTGGAGGAGAGATTACCAAACGTCTAGCATTCCCTCACGCTTGGCGCCAATGAGTTTTTTAAGGAAAAAAGACTATGCCTTTGCCATATAAAATATGAATATTAAGCAATAATAGCATGGCAGTTCGAATTCGATATGCATTTTTTTAAACATAGATTATATATCGAAAGAGGAGTATGAAATTAGTATAAAATAAAGGGTATTCCCGATTTTATCCGGGGCCTTTTCAGCGTCACAAACTTTTTTGTTTTCACCCTGAAGACTTTTAACAATATTTATGGTATTGTTATGAAAGAGTACAAAAAGGACTTTGGGATTGTTAAATCACAAAAGAGATAAAAAGCAACGGAGCCATCATAGTATTTTTTATCTGTCTCAAAGGGAAGGATGGTAATTGGATCATTTGCCGATCCGGATATGAGAAAATAAACCCTATATCTATATATATATTATCTTTCTTTGATGGAAGGTCAAAGCGAATCCCATTGTCTTTTTTAAGCACATACATACTATGAATGAGACTTCCCCTGTTTTGCCAAAAACGTTGAATAGGGTCCCAAATAAGGAGAAATACTTTAAAAGTGGGTTCAATTATGCCTATTCCTAATCCTAAATGGAATGTAACGATGTAGGGATCCATATGTAAACATAGTATCTGTTTAGATACGCTCGAATGACCCCTTCTCATAATGAGAATTTCTAAAGCCTATTCCGGTCCGGTCCAGTATGGAATGAAATTATAATCATGGAATTGACTCGATCATCATATTATAGATTATAAGTTCATAACCCTAGCCCATTCCTATTTTGGGCGGAATAGATGTACTAATTGGTACTAATATTTCTAATTAATGCATTTTAGTTAACAAACCTGAAGTAACAAAGCCTTGGGGAAAAATAGTAGTTGGCGCGGTCATCACGCTTAAATAATTGTTATGTTTTTTAACATACATAAAAAACTATAGCGAAGTTTTGGATAAAACAAAGAGAGATAAAAATAAACTAATTAGATTGAAGTTCTTTCTTTGGCCTTATTATCGATTAGAAGATTTAGCTATAGTATCAATCGAGCTTCCGAATTAGCCACTTGTTTGCTTTACAACATTTGCTTTTGTCCGAACTATAATCGAATTAAAACCATGGTTGAGATCGCCACCTTCTCAATCATAATTGAGGTCAGAATAGGCCTCTATTCGTGATAACCATCTCCCTTCTTCATTCTTTGGTCAAGAAATAGCCCACTTGTTTCTCGAGAAGAGATGGGAAATATGCTCAATATCATTTGATTGAATAGTTGACCCAGCTCCTTGTTGTTTGAAGAAACCCTCCACTTCAATTGGTATTTTTTCACGAAAAGCAAACATGAGATAACAAATCCAGTCTTTAACTAAGATTTCGAATAGCTGTCGCGAATTCAAGTTAATTATGTTTCGCCTCTTACTCGGAGAAAGACGATCCAAAAATTCCCAATCATGGTCCTTGCAGATCGGATCATCCATATCCATATAATATACAAAAAGAAACTCCAGATATTTGATATCTTTCTCTTTGAATGAGATCTCAATTCCAGCGACGGTTTCATTAGATATCTTACAACTAGAATCCCTCTTTTTTCCGATCCAGTTACTCCACCACCGCGAACCCCAGTTAGATTCAGGCATGATACACTTTTTAGTTATTGGAACAGATGAAATAAATCAAAAAATGTATTTTTGTTCAAGAATGAAATCTTATTGGAACTGTCCATATCCAGTTCATGCTTCGGAACCATATCCCATCCCGGATCTGATGAAATAGGATGAATTAAGACGGTATTTTGTAAATACGTAATTATCTTGAATATATTAACTATTTCTTTATTTTCCGATCGCCTGGAAGGGGCAAAAGAAACATCTTGTTCTTTCTTCAACAATTTCTGATCTATAGTGGACCTCTCAGTAGGATTCGAACCCAGATGAAGTTCTGACCATCTGTCAGAGAAAAAAGAAAGAATGGATCTTGTAGGATTCCCAAGAAATTCTTTGATTTCTTCCGGAAGCAGATGATTATTCATCTCCTTCTCACGTTCCGTGAATAGCCGGGACATTGAGGAATATCCAGAAAGGCATTTAGAGAGTTGGTATGATTCTATCTTTGTTCGTTCCGTTTGAAGAAAGGGAGGATCCCAAAGAATCGATCTTTTCTGAGGAGAGGTTTGGTTTCAAACCCGGTTCGAACAGGATAAGTATGCCATGCTAATGTGCCTTGGATGATCCACATCTCAATCCACATCTCAAGAGGCGTTCATGAGTACATTGAACTATCCATGTGGCTGAGAGCCCTCACAGCCCAGGCACAACGACGCAATTATCAGGGGCGCGCTCTACCGCTGAGCTAATAGCCCGTCGTGCGGCCCTCCCGCCGGGGCCCGCTATGTCAAAAGCGAGAGAAACCCCATCCCCCTCTTTACTTTTTTTCGCCCCCATGTCGCCACGCGGGAAGGGGGCGAAAAAAGGTGGATCCTATCAACTTGTTCAGACCTAGGATAATAAGCCCATGAGCTTGGTCTTACAAACTTCGCCGCCGAGCTACATCTAAATCAACTGCCGCTACTGGCATAGAGTTAGTCGATGCTTATTCCCCAGATACCGTCATTGCTTCTTCTCCGAGAGCATTCCACCTTAGAGGGAAGCACTCGCACGAGCAGTGGTGGGCGAAGTGGAAGCGAGAATGTCGGCTTGAGTAACGCAAACATCGGTGAGAATCCAATTCCCCATAAACCTAAGGGTTCCTCTATATTTGAATTATATATACATACACAACAAAAAGGAGAAAGAAAACTCAGTTTATTTGCCTAATTTGAATTTTGAATAAGGCAGAATATGCTTTTTTTTTTTTTATCTTGTTTATAGAGTTTTCCTGATTATTAATCAATAATATCGGTAAAAAAAGAAAAAGAATTGTCCCACACATTCACATTTTTGTATTAGGGTTGCTAACTCAACAGTAGAGTCATCGGCTTTTAAGTGCGGCTAGCATCTTATACACATTTGTATGAAATAAATTTAGGATTGGGAGCTTGCCACGACAATGAGTGGGAGCATCAACAAACATAGCAATTGGAGTTGAATAATGCTTCAAACTTCAATCAACAATATTCTGATCAAGATTCTTCTTTTAGACTTGAGGAAGCACTCAACAATTTCATGAACTCCTTACAAAACCTTCCACAACAAGTTTTTGAACAACAATATGCTTCAGATCTCCGTTATATACTTGAAGAAAATTTAATTAGTTTTATGAATTCCTCTCAATTGACTCATAATGATATTCAAGCTAATTCTAATCAAATTGCTGCTTTACAATTATAAATCCACAACTTGAGGACTCAAATTGACTAAATTGCTCAAGCAATCAATTCTCAACCATATGAACATAGCCTAGCGAAACTGAGGTCAACTTACAAGGTGAAGATAACAAACATAATATGATGACCAATTTTTGGAGTGATTTAGAGTTAGATGACAAGGAAAAAGCCAATGGAATCGATGTACAAGATGAAGAATTCTCAAAGGAGGAGAATGATACCACCAGCACTTCAATGGACTAGGTGAATATGACTTCACCAGTATCAAGTAGTGGAATATGTGAAGAAACCATAGAAGTCAAAGTTGCTATTTCGACACTTCCATCTAACCTATGGCCAACCCTACACAAGGTAATGAGACTTTGTTCATTGAAAGTCATTTACTGAATGATTGATTCAATATGATGACAGATGAGCACGTGCAATATGGATGTTTGATGAGGCAAACGAGCACATGGATTTTCTTGGCATCTCCCATTGGTTAGAGCCTAATCAAATACGAATGAAGTAACTAGTTCTCATGAAAGTATTACGATCCTCCAAAACAACAAAGGAAGCATGTGAACCACCACCAAGACACCAAAAATTCCACAAACATATCAACAACCTTGGAGGATTATTGAACCTTCTTCATCAATGATGCACATCAAAGTGCTGATCATCGACTTAAGGCTGGAGCTACAAAAGATCATTTGTCACTTCCAGAAGGTCCGGTTACAAGACTTCGGCGAAGCGATTCAAGGAAGCACTAAATGGACTAATTGAAGAACATTGGGCCGATTATTGGAAAGGAGAGACCAAGATAGGCCTAAGTGCAGATCAAGGCCTAATCCACATGATTGGAATAGTATAACCATGACTGTAGTTTCCATGTGCGAAGTTGTTTATTATGGAATACTGAGTAGTTTCCATGAGTATTTCATGCATTACCTCTTTTAAAAAATTGCTCCCATTATATAAGGGAGGGAGCCATGAATTTGTAAGAACCTTTGATCATTTTCTGAATTGAAAGTTTTATGCTCTTTTTTAGTTCTTGAAAGAACTTTTGAACTTATTGAGTTTTATCTCGTGGTGTTCAAATAATCGAAACTTATCACCCTCGTGGTGTGGCGTTTCTTGTCTTCATAGTCTTGGTTCTTCTAGATTTTGGTTACGGGTCAAGCCTCAAACCCTTGTCTTCTCGTTCTTGGGTAACTATCCATCATTGTTCCCGAGTTTCATCGCTGTTGTCGGTGGGGTTCATGTCATCTGATATCAGAGCTTCGGTTCAAAGGCAAGTGCTATATCTATCTTTTACTTGTGGTTCAAAAAATAAAAAATAAAAAAAATTTGTCAAAAAGAAAAAGAAGAAAAAATCAAATCAGGAAAAAGAAGATGAAGAATCTGATTGTGCAAGTCTAAGTCTGATTGAATGATTGGAAGTAAATTCGATATTCCACTTTGTTCTCTCTTATTTTCAAAATCCTCTAATCTTCCTTTTTCTCTTATATTTTCTGCCTTGAATTTACTTGATGCAAGTATGAGTATTGTTGAATCATTAGGAGTAACTTCAATATTCCAATTCTTGTTTTCTCTTACTTTCGAATAGTCTACTCCATTTTCCCTTAAAAGTTTCTGCCATGATGAGTTTCGGTTGGATTCTCTCATTTTGAATTGTTACTTGATATTCTGATTTGTTCTAGAGTTCGATTAAGAGCTAAAAAGACATAATCGAGTGGGAAAAGGCAAGAGGGAGTGAGATCATTAGAGGGTATGATGTGAATCAAGATAAGAATTTTGCGAAGGGATGTCAATATCTTCTACAATAGAGCAAATGAGCAACAAGATACCAAGCAATATTTACTAAATATATCTAGTATATTAGAATTTAAATAAGTTAGGAGAGTATAGTTTTGTTACCATTAGGAAATATTGTGGTTTCCCAGGAATATTATGAAGATATCTTTTGAATATATTTAGATTATATTTACCATGTCTTTAGGATAGTTATTAGGATATATTTATAAACTTTTATATTTTTATTAGGAGCCTATAAATTCCCAAGAGGGTCACACTGTATTTTTCATTCATTCAAATAATGGATCAATAAGAGTGAATTCGTATTTTATTTGGTTCTTTAGAACCGTCAAACTTATCAGAGTAATCCGTGACATTCAACCTCGACTTATCAATCAATCCTTCCATAGCTGATTGTGGCGTCTTCAGTATATCAATGTTCTTACCTCTTTATAGGTAATGGGTCAAGGTTCCACCTTTCGAGCTTGATAAGGACACGTTCCTTAGAGACCTTAGTCGTACACGGGTTTCGTCACGTGTTGGTGAGGTTCTTATCATATTTGGCATTGGGTCTCATCACATTGTTGGTGAGGTTCGCTTAGGGTAAAAGCCAATTGTGTGCAAACACGAGCATGAGTGCCATAACATCGAGAGAAAACACATGAGGGAGTGCTGGTGAGGTTCCTTTGGTCTTTTGTGGATATGTCCAACATTCAAGAGGAAGGTGCAGCTGAGGAAGTTCGACAACTTCCAAATCTTCAATTGCAAGCACTGATGGGAGAAATGCGACGTATGTTGAGGGCTGAATTGGAGCCTATCCATGAGAGGCTGGATCTTGTAGAAGCGGGGACACCGAGAAGAGATCAGCGAGACCATCTTAACGTGCCACAACAAAGACGTGCTCGGTGGGCTGATATAGCAAAAGAAGAGGTGGTGGAAGGATTTGGTGATCAAAATTACAATCGGGGCCGGTTTGGGAATAGAGAAGATAGGATTGGATATAGAGGAGATAGGATTGGCGGGAATAGAGGAGATAATGACTTAGGCAGTGTAAAGCTGAAGATCCCATCCTTCCAAGGTAAAAATGGCCCAAAGGCTTACTTGGAGTGGGAAATGAAGATGGAAATGGTGTTTGATTGCCATAATTATTTGAAGATTAAGAAGGCTAAGCTAGCTACCATTGAATTCACTGATTACGCTATTGTTCGGTGGGATCAAGTGGTGATGAATCGAGAAGGAATGGAGAGCAACATGTGTCCACGTGGGAGGAGATGAAGATGCTCATGAGAAGGAGATTTGTACCCAGCCATTGCTACTGGAGTTTGCACCAAAAGCTGCAGAGGTTAACTCAAGGCTCCAAGAGTGTGGATGAGTACTTCAAGGAGATGAAGGTAGCTATGATGCGGGCTAATGTGGATAAAGATCGAGAAGCGACCATGGCTAGATTCTTGCATGGTTTAAACCCAGAAATTGCCAATGTTGTTGAATTGCAGCATTATGTAGAGTTGTCAGACATGGTGCACCAAATAATAAAGGTGGAGGAACAACTCAAGAGGAAAAGTTTGGCTAGGAGTGGACAACCAATGGCTACCAACAACACATGGAAGACAACTCCAAAAAAAGAGGAACAGCTGCAAAATAAGCCGAAGTTTGAAACTTTCAAGAAGCCAAAACCAGCGACATCAACTACTTAAGGTAACAACGAGTCCACTTCTTCCAAATCCCGTGATATCAAGTGCTTTAAATGTCAGGGACGAGCTTACATAGCTAGCCAATGTGCAAACAAAATGGTGATGGTGATAAACACCCACCGAGAACTTGAGTCGGAAGATGAGGATGAAGTAGCTGATGAAGTGCCACAAATTGGCGATAGTGATGATGAGCAACATGCTATTGTTGGAGATTTATTGGTAGCTAGACGACTTGTCAATTTGCAAGTTAAGTAGGAAGAAGGTAACTAGAGGGAGAACTTGTTTCGTACTCGTTACTTTATAATTAGCAAGGTTTGCAATGTTATCATTGATGGAGGAAGTTGCAGCAATGTGGCAAGCATTGATTTGGTGGAGAAATTGTCACTACCAAGCATGAGACATCCGCGCCCTTATGGACTCTAGTTGCTGAACGATTGTGGTGAAATCAAGGTGACAAAGCAAGTTTTGGTAGCAATTTCCATTGGCAAATATGAAGATGAGTTGTTGTGTGATGTGGTGCCAATGCATGCATGGCATCTATTGTTGGGGAGACCTTGGCAGTTTGATGGAAAGGTAACACATGATGGATTCACAAATAGGTATTCCTTTACTCTGAAGGGACAACCTATTAGTCTTGTGCCATCGACTCCAAGACAGGTTATGGTGGATCAATTGAACCTACAAAGATCGAATGAACAGAAGAGAGAAAAAGAAAATGAGAGGAAAGAAATTAAGAATAAAGAAATTGAGAGGAAAGAGTCAGAAGGAGCTGAAAAGAACGAAAGAAAAATTGAGGAAGTTCTGAATAGAGAGGAGAGAAAAGAAAAGAACTTTTGTGCAAGAAAAAAGTGAGATTAAGAGAGCTATGTTTTCAAATCAACTACCACTTATACTTTTATATAAGGAGGCACTCTTGAGCACTAATGATCTTAACAATTCTCTGCCAAGTGTTGTTGTTTCTCTCTTACAGGAATTCGAGGATGTATTTCTCGAAGAGGTTCCACCTGCTTTGCCTCCGATTCGAGGGATCGAACATCAAATCGATTTCATACCAGGTGCATCCATTTTGAACCGACTTGCATATAGTAGCAATCTAGAGGAGACAAAGGAACGTCAAAGGCAAGTGACCGAGTTATTGGAGAAGGGGTACGTTTGAGAAAGCATGAGCCCTTGTGCGGTTCCAGTGCTATTAGTTCCTAAAAAGGATGGGACATGGAGAATGTATGTTGATTGTCGAGCCATCAACAACATAACGGTAAACTATCGTCACCCAATTCCTAGACTTGATGATATGCTTGATGAGCTACATGGTTCTTGTGTGTTCACAAAGATTGATCTTAGGAGCGGGTATCATCAGATTAGGATGAAGGAAGGTGATGAATGGAAGACTGCTTTTAAGACTAAGCATGGATTATATGAGTGGTTAGTGGTGCCTTTTTGTTTAACTAATGCTCCAAGCACTTTTATATATTTGATGAACCATGTTTTATGTGCTTTCATAGGCAAATTGTTGCGTATTTGAAGGTTGTGCACGCAAGTATACGTATCGCAGACAAGTAATACAGAGTGAGTAGAGTATCGTTCCCACGAGGACTCTTATGCTAAACACTAAAATTAGCACAACCAACTCCAAGCCAAGTCAAGTCACCATCCTTGTGGGAATGAGTTCATTTTGATCATTTGTCACTATCGTCATCCCGCCTTTCTTTGGCACGCATTGGATCGGACTTACCCATTTGCTGTTGGAAATCGGGAAGATTATTCCCGCATCAAGCCACTTGATGATCTCCTTCTTCACTACCTCTCTCATCACAGGATTTAGCCTTCTTTGGCCTTCGATAGACTCCTTGTAATTTTCTTCCAAAATGATCTTGTGCATGCATAGGGATGGGCTTATCCCGCGAATGTCGGCGATAGTCCACCCTATAGCCTTTTTGTGCTCACGAAGAATACGAAGGAGTTTCTCTTCTTGCATGTTAGTTAAATCAGAAGAAATGATAACTGGAAGAGTAGAAGAAGGGCCAAGAAACACATACTTGAGGTGGCTAGGAAGAGGTTTCAATTCTAGCTCTGGTGGTTTCTCAACAGAGGGTTTGAGAGTTGATGAAGATAGCTCCAAGTGCTCGAAGCAGTTGAGTTCCTTGGGAGTCGAGAGTGATGACTCAAGTGCTTGAATTGCTTCTTCATGACTTGCACCCCTCTCCTTGGCTGATTTTCCTTGCAGAACTGCTTCCAGTGCATCATCGGGCTTGCTTTCCTCAAACACTTCGCTTGTCACCTCATTTACGATATCAATAGAAAAGCACTCATTAGACTCATTTGGAAATTTCATGGATCTATAAACATTAAATGTAACCTCTTGATCATTCACTTGCATGGTGAGTTCTCCTTTTTGTACATCAATCAATGCACGGCCGGCTGCTAAAAATGGTCTTCCAAGAATGATCGGTATATTACTATCCTCATCATAATCTAGTACCACAAAATCAACCGGAAATATGAATTTATCAACTTTCACAAGAACATCTTCAACAATCCCATGAGGATAAGCAAGTGAACGATCAGCTAACTGAAGTGTTACCGAAGTTGGTTTCACTTCTCCCAAGCCTAATTTCATAAAAACAGAGCATAGCATCAAGTTTATACTAGCACCGAGATCACACAATGCCTTACCCTCAAAGTCCTTTCCAATGGCGCAAGGGATGGTGAAACTACCTGGATCCTTCAACTTTTGTGGCAACTTACACTGTAGGATCGTACTACACTCTTCGTTTAGAGCAACAGTTTCATAGTCGCCAAGCCTACGCTTCTTTGATATGATTTCTTTCATAAACTTCACGTAACTCGGCATCTGTTCCAAAGCCTCTGCAAAAGGAATATTAATATGTAACTTCTTAAAAACTTCTAAGAACTTACGGAATTGGTGCTCGGTTTTCTCTTTTTGTGCTCTTTATGGAAAGGGAAGAGGCGGATAGGTTCGGGTCGTCTTCGATGCATTCCCTTTTGCTTCTTGGATATGAGGAGCGTCAATGTTGTTGTCTTGGGATGCCTTGGCTTGAGGGTCGGAGCTGACCTTCTCTTGGACCGCGGTCTACTAAGCCGAGAATCTGCTTGGCCCTCTTGGACTGCGGTCGTAGACCGCGGTCTGTTGAGACTATCAACTGGGCCAGCTTCTTCGACCGTGGTTGTCGACTGCTGTCTAGCCTCGTCCCGTGTGCTCAGTAGCTCCTTCCCGCTTCGTAGGGTGATGGCTTTGACTTGTTCATTCCCTTGACCCCGAGGATTGATCTCCGTATCACTCGGTAGTGCTCCATTAGGTCGGGAGTTGATTGCTTGAGCTAGCTGCCCGATTTGTGTCTCCACATTACACATCTGCGATTACAAGACAACAATTTGATTAGAATTTGACGCATTTATCTCTTGTGAAGCTTTCATAAATTGGATAAGAGTGTCCTCTAATTTTGAGAGGCGATCAGGATCCTGGGATTGTTGGTTCTGAGTTGCTTGCAATCCCGGTGGCGGATTGGCCCTGTTGTTGTTGTTGGCATAGGAGAAGTTGGGATGATTTCTCCAACCCGGATTGTATGTGGTTGAGTACGAATTATTCCTCTGGTTGCCTCCAATGTAGTTGGCCGTCTCTTGAAATTCTTGCACCGGTCCCATGGATGTTCCTTCCTCAGTGGTTCCATAGCCTTGCCCCACTCCTTGGCTCTTCCATGACGTGACCTCCTTGAACAACGCATCCATCTTTGCAGAGAGGGCTGTTACGGCATCAATTGAATGTATCCCAGAAGCTCCACGCCCCATTGTCCTCTCAGATGGCCATTGGTAGCCATTCCATGCCATCTCCTTGAGCAATTCATAGGCTTCCTCGGGGTACTTGTTCATGATTGAACCACCTACAACAGCATCAAGAGAAGAACGACAGTTTTCCAATAAACCATTATAAAAAATCTGTACCAATGTCCAAATCTCAATGCCATGATGGGGGCATGCTCGTTGCAGCTCCTTGAACCGCTCCCATGCTTCGTAAAAAGATTCCGAGTGTTGCTGCTTGAAGGTCATGATGTCGTTCTTGAGCTTCATCGTTTTGGACGGTGGAAAGTATTGAGCCAAGAACTTTTCTGTGATTGCTTCCCATGTATCAAGAGTGCTTGGTGGGAGTGAAAGCAGCCACGACTTCGCTTTGTCCCTGAGAGAAAAAGAGAAAAGAGACATACGGATATACTCGGGGGAAACTCCATTAAATTGGAAGGTGTCGCATATCTCCAAGAATTTGGCTAGGTGCACATGGGGGTCTTCATTCGGTGCTTCTCCAAAAGAACATGAGGTTTGCAACATTTGAATCGCCGATGGTTTGATTTCAAATGTGTGGGCTTGCACCGTTGGCTTGACAATGCTCTACTGATTTAGAAATTGGGGTTGAGCATATTCCTTAATTGTTTTCCGACGTTGCTATGGCACTACTTCACCTCCTTGCCCGTGCTCCATGGCTTCTCGAGGTTGGCCTTGCTCTCTTAGCCTCCTTCGAAGTGTTCGTTCTATCTCCGGATCGGGTTGAAGTAGCTCTCTTTGGTCTCTTCTTTGCATGCACAACGGAAAATCTCACCTAAACAGACAACAAGAAAACAAGTGAAATAAAGAAAAATAACTTGGCCGAAGAATAGTTGCTTGGTCTTATGTTAGCAGAAAAAGAGTCCCCGGCAACGGCGCCAAAAACTTGTTGCGTATTTAAAGATAGTGCACGCAAGTATATGTATCGCAGACAAGTAATATACAGTGAGTAGAGTATCATTCCCACGAGGACTCTTATGCTAAACACTAAAATTGGCACAATTAATTCCAAGCCAAGTCAATCGATTCGGTTGGGTAGAGTACACGTAATTAGAATGACAGAAAAGAAACAAACAGAAGATAAACAGATAGAAATAAGTGGATATAAAGCTCCTAAGGTTCAGAACTTCACCAATTCTAGTCTTAAGCAAAAATCCTCTTTCACATGATGAATTTTGTCATGTTACTAACCTAGGGTTCTAGGGTTTCCCCACTTCCATTGTACGCACCTTCCGATGTCATACGAATGTACCTAAGCGGAAGACACTAATCCACTCTATTCCTGTATGATTAATGTTGAAAGGCCAAACTAAACCAACCCTAAATGGCTATCTAGGGTGCTCACCATCTTCCGATGTGCTCGCACGAATAACCTCACCTTCCGGCATAAGCTAACCTAGATTATGCAATTTCTAGCATAACATCGATTCCCTCTTTCGAGGCTCCTTGCAGTCGCAAGTTCAATCTCGTGGGTGATCAGTCCAAAAGAAAGCATGAAGTACGAAATTGCATAAATAACACCAAGGAGGCGTGCCTCGATAGAATCATACATGTGAAAGAAAAGAGCTTTACTTAAGATATAGAAATGGGTACATTGATCCCCTAGGATTCTAGGGGTTTAGTTACACATATTAGAATAAACTACAAGAGTTAAAAGAGAAGACAACATGTTGAAAATCAGGAGAAAAGGGACAGAAAGAACTCTAGATAGTGGAGTCGAATCTCCCGATCCCGACTTCCCGAATGGCCGTTGTGGTCCCTCTTCTCGTAGTAGAGTGTGTGCCTTTTTTCTCCTACTCTTGTATCCTTTTTCTTTGTTGGGTAGGCTCTACTATATATAGAGTATGTGTACTCCCTCCTTTCTTGATTTAATCAGTGTGGGATAAAAGTTTGTGGGTCCCACCATCCTTCAAAGTGGTCTGGCCGAATTCCTCTCAGTAGACTGTGATCTAAGACCGCGGTCTAGGAAAAATGTCTCAGTAAACCGCGGTCTAGGACCACGGTCTATCCCCTGTTTCGTGCGTAGTTTTCTTCTTTTGGCCATAACTTCTTCGTTTCGCTCCGATTTGAGATCCGTTTGCCGAGTTGAAATCCTGACTCGACGAGCTTTCCGATGATATATTATTTTTTCTATTTCTCACACAATAAGTATGAGAAATTTCCCCCAATAGTTGTTGCATCGGACAAGCCATGTCTTCATCATTCCCTGCACATCAAACAACTCCCAGCAGTATCTAATCCATGTGTGGAGCTCTGAAAACTATCATTCATATCAATTCAATCCCAATACAGAAAAGATATGCAATTGCCCTCTAACTGTATGGGAAATGGCCGAAAACATACGATTCTAGGTCGGTAATGGATGCACAAATCATACAAATCTTCGTATCAACAACAACATAGATAATGTCATAGTTCAATATACCATGAGTCAAGCATGTAAGACACAATCAAAGACAACTCAAGGTGGATTCACTTTGTAAGCCTAGACCCAAGACTTGAAGGTAAAGAATAGTTTGAAACAAATCTCAAACAATCACAAAATGAGGTAGTGAGTGATTGCTCCAAAGCCCGATGTTAGGAGCCTCTAAATGATACGAAATATGCAACAGACAATCACCAAATTGCAGCAGCTTTTGACAGCCATATAACTGGAAGTTAAGAACTAGGGAATGGCCATAAACGAGGATCAATCAACCACAAAATGGGGCAGCAGGAATGACAAGCGTGTTAGGGCCCTAATCTGAAAAAAAATATCATCAAAGATGGGAGAAATCATCAAGTAAAGTGTTGCTGCAGCCAAGGACTTTAAACAACTTCATTTTTATCCAAAAATGCCATGGAAACAAAGAAGAACACGCAGCAAAAAGCAGCCATGAAATCAGATAAGTAAGGGCTGCGTTTTCACCGAAGACAATGTCAAAATCGGGAGAAATCCCAGATTAAAACCAGCTGCGACCCCAGGCACTTTACAACCTCTTTCCATCGACATTGACATTAAAACCAAGGAAAAACAGGGAACAAGGAGCTGATATGACAATAAGCAATATATAGCTCTATTCCCCTCGAAACGGGATTGAAATCATGAGAGATCATCGAGCAAATGACGAGCAGCCATATGACAGTCAGCTCTATGCCCCGAACAGCGTTCACTTCTTTCAAAATGAGTGTTTAACGGTAATGAACACTCCTAGCAACAACAAGATTTCTCATTAATCATTAGTGGCAACAACAATTATTCATTTAAAGGGGTTTCGACCATCAAATCAGCAAAATAGCCTCCCACAGCACAACATACCAGCTCAACAATTCACAAGCAGCAAACAAGAACATGGGAACAGTCAAATTGAGCAATCCAGCAATAAAGCAAGAGAAGTAAGCTGACTGAGAGGATGAACCAGTGGCTATTCTAATTCAGTTAATAGAGGCCGCTCAGGACCGAGCGTCAATCAACCAAGTAGCTCCAACAAACATATTAAATAATAAGTGAACCTCAGCCTGATCTCACAGACAAGTGCAGCAAGTGACCATCAATGATTTCATTCAAAGTTGTCGAGCGGAAGGTCGAGTAACTCTGCGAACATTGAATTTAACAATACAAGCAAGACAGCAACAAATAAAACCATCAGTGCAGTGTTGGGTCATCATGGAAAGCAAGAGACGAAGTGGGCAAACAGAGGGACTTACCTACTTACCGAACAAGAGAGATTAACTGTCATTTGGGACTGCAGCAGCCATAAAGATTCGACCCCGGATGGAGGAGGCTGGGGCTCAGTGTTCACGTAGAGGAATGGCTCCGGGTAGTAGACGGAGATGGGAGATGAGCTGAGTGGCGGCATAGGCGAGGGAGAGGCTGTTCACGATGCTAGAAGGAGTTGTCCACGGCGGTGGCAGTGTTGTTCACCTATCTTCAGCATTTGGTCAAACATCTTCTGTGTGTCTTCAGCATTGCATCCTGAAAGACGACCAGAGCAACTAGGGGAGAGACCTAGGAGTTCGTTTGCTCAACTGCAACCCCGGACAGCTAACCCAATGTCGAAATTGACATGACAATGTGAAGGGAGGGCTGGGGATGCTCGGAACGAGCAAGGAGGCATAGTGGTGGATGACCTTAGCCTGACAGACTGGTGGGAGGATGGCTCGGTCGCGGAGATGGCCAAGATTCGAGCAGGCAATGGCAGGTTTGCGATTGTGGAAGGGGTTGCTCGGGGCATTGGCAGGAGCAGTCTCGGGTCAGGATGTGGTGGTGCATGGCTGAAACTCAGGGAGTCACTCGGGATGGTGGTGGGGAGCAATTATGGATCTGGATTGAGGATCACGGAGATGAGGAAATGGGCGGCGTGGCGATGGTCGGCTACTGGTGAACTCCCTAGTAGGCCGAAGTTCTGAACTCCCACGGCCTCTGATGGCAGAAACTTGAGTCGGATGATCTCTGGTCCTCTCGAAAAATCCAGCCCCTGATCCCCGAAATCTTCAGCAGCGGCTCCCCCCTCTGATGCGACCGAAGGATCAGCCTCCTTATAGAAGAAAGAAGATGGAGAGAATACAAAGGATGGGCAGAAGATAGTTAGAACAGAAGATAGACAAAAAATAGATTGCAGGAGACCGAACACAGAAGACAGCCACAGAAAACAGACTGCAAACACAGACGCAAAGACAGAGAAGACAGAAGACATACACAAATAGAAGATAGACACGAAAGAAGACAGACAGAGATGAAAGTAGACAGAAAATAGAGGACAGAAGACAGACACTTACAGAAGACATACACGGAATAAGACCAACATAGAAGGGGGAGGGGAAAGAACTACTGAAGTCGGACATGAAAGGCATACGCGAAAGGAGGAGGGAAAGAAGGAAGAGGGAAGACAGACAGCAGGCAACAGACCGAGACAGAGGATAGACATCAATCGGGAATGAATAGTGCTCAGGTAAAAAATCGAGTGTCTACACTTGCATAGAGACTCGGCCATGAGGAAGGCAATTCATATCAATCCTGATTAGGGGATAATAGACCTCCCATCTCGGCGGAAGATGATTGGCACCCATGGCTATGATACAAGTTTTTCCTTGGCTCCAAAAAAAAAAAGAGAGAAGCAGTTTTCATTCCCTTCATGCAAACTTCCCACTTTCCTTTTCAATTGTTTGTCTAGTTGAATTGACAAGGCTAACAATTTGAATTCTTACATTTTGATGCAGGTATGTTTCAGCAAGAGGTGCCACGTCTCAACTTCAAACATTTTGGCTAAGTCCACTCTGAAGTGTGAGGGTGTTGAGAAGAATGAGTTGTCAACTTGGTGAATGACGATTTAGTGGAGGTGTACTCTCCACAAACAAGCAGCAAAGCCCATTGAGGCCCAGAATTCATCCTCACTTAACTCAGTTATCTCCTCCATACTGTTGGTTGTTCATTTAAACTAAATAATGGCAATTACTAATTTGGGTTTTTATACTCATTTCAGGTATGCCACAACAAGGGGAGTGAAAATGAGAAATATTCACCTAGAAGACCCAAGGTCAACGTCATGACGATCGACAAAGGGGCAAGGTGCCATAAAAAAGGAGAATTGAAAAAAAGGATAAAAAATATTCATCCGTGCATAATGAAGAAAACCGCTTTGCTGAGGTGATGACGCACTCTTGAACAATCCCCAACGAAAAGGCTGCAAGGCATATTACCCTCAAGTTTTGAGAAAAAAAATGGAAATGTATGCACTCCTTGAATCCTGACTAAGAAGGAGCTCTGAACAGTAATTTGGCACAAGAATTTTGCAAGATGAGAGGTCCTCTATAAGAGATAGACTGAAGCTCAGTGATCAGAAGCTTCCCAATTAGATGGTGTGACCATTCTCCGTGGGGCAAGAGTGAAAATTGAAGGCTAATTACAAAATAGAATAAAAACAAGCGAACAGTAAAAAGAAAAAGGAAGAGAGTAAAAAAATAAAAGGTGAGCATTCCCAAGGCATTGAATACCAATGTCCATACTTGGATATGTACTTGTGGTGTTACCGCTGGTTGATTCGAGATAGACCCGAGGCGTGCTTCATCACCTAGTCATTGGACCAATTGGGATGGGAGCCACAGGTTGATTTTTGCTACATGGATCTCTATGAGAAAGGAACACTTCGCATTGTGCAATAAAAAAGTGAGTGAAAAAAGGAGAGCATCGCCAAGACGTTGAGTACCAATGTCCATACTTGGATATGTACTTTGGCATTACCATTGGTTGATTCGAGATAGACCTGAGGGGTGCTTCATCACCAAGTATGACACGAACCCCACCGACAACAGCGATGAAACCGGGAACAATGATGGATAGTGATAAGAACCCGAGCAATAACTCCACCCAAAAACTAGCTTAGGAGTGTAGGGTTGGCCCTGGCCTTATATTCCAGCCCAGGAGGCACTCCATAATCGATGTGGGATGCATTAGGTAGAACCCCAAGAACGAGAAGACAAGGGTTTGAGGCTTGACCCATAACCAAGATCTAGAGCGAGCCAAGATTATGTAGACAAGAAACGCCACACCACGAGGGTGATAAGTTTCGATTGTTTGAATGCCATGAGATAAAACTTGACTGATGAATTTGGCATCTCCGTCTGATGTAATTGTCTTAGGAATTCCATGAGGTCAAACAATCTCACCAAAGTATAGGTTAGCAATAGCATTCACATCAAATGACTTGCTGTAAGGAACGAAATGTGCCATCTTAGAAAACTAATCAATGACAACCATGATAGAATCTTTATTTTGTAGTGTTTTCGAAAGTCCAAGAACAAAATCCATGCACCCATCTTCCCACAGAGATTGAGGAACTAGTAGTGGTGTATAGAGCCGACTATTCTGGCCATGGGATTTGGCAGTGTGGCACGTCCTACATCATTGAATAAAACGGTTCACATCTCTTTCCAATTTTGGCCAATAGAAGTGTTCATAAATGCGTGCTAAAGTCCTGTCTCTTCCAAAATATCCTGCCATTCCACTGCTATGTACTTCAAATATGATTGCTTCAAGTAGAGACCCTCGAGGAACACATAAGCAATTCCCCTTAAATAGATAATCTTCAATCAACATGAAATCTTTAAAAGGACGCTTTGACATTCTGTCCATATGCTGCAAAAATCAGCATCTAACTTGTATTGCTCCTTCATAACTTCCAACCCTGTAACTTCCACTTCCATGGTGGGTAAGACCAAATGTCTTCGACTAAGGGCATTAGCCACCACATTTTGCTTTCCCGCTTTGTGCCTTATAGACAAGGTGAATGTTTATAAGTATTCCACCCATGCAGCATGTCTTCGAATCAACTTATGTTGGCCATTAAGAAACTTTAGTGCCTCATGATCGGAATATAATACGAACAATTGTGGCAACAAGTACTGACTCCAATGATTCAAAGCACGTACAATGGTGTAGAATTCCTTTTCATAGGTGGAGTACTTCTTACTGGCATCATTTAACTTCTCACTATAAAAAGTAAGGGGCTTGCCTTCTTGACTAAGGATGGAACCAACTCCTACATTAGAAGAATCACAATCGACTTCAAATGCCTTGTTAAAATCTGGAAGAGAAAGAATTGGAGCATTTGTAATCTTCTCTTTCATAAGCTCAAAGCTTGCTTCTGCCTCCTTAGTCCACTTGAAACTCCCTCCTCTCAAGCACTCTGTGATGGGTGCCACAATAGTGCTGAAATTCTTGATGAAATGTCGAAAAAAAGAAGCAAGACCATGAAAGCTTCGAATATTATGGATTGTTTGAGGAGCGGGCCAACTATGAATAGCTTCAACTTTATCAGGATCCATATTTACTCCCTCCTTGGAGACAACATAGCCCAAGAATACCACACTATTTGTGAAGAAGTGACATTTTTTCAAGTTTCCAAACAATTTTTCACCCTTGAGAACTTGGAATACTTGCCGAAGATGTATGAAGTGCTGCTCCTTATCACTGCTGTAAACAAGGATATCATCAAAATATACAACCACGAACTTTCCATTAATGGTTTAAAGACATATTCATCAGCCGCATGAAGGTGCTTGGTGCATTAGACAAACCAAATGGCATAACCTGACTCATAGAATCCATCTCTTGTTTTGAAGGCTGTTTTCCACTCATCTCTAGGTCTCATACGAATCTGGTGATAACCACTCCTTAGATCAATCTTTGAGAAGATTGTTGTGGCATGAAGTTGATCTTGAAGGTCATCAAGTCAAGGAATAGGAAAACAATAACTTATTGTAATCTTGTTGACTACTCGACTATCAATGCACATTTGCCGCGATCCATCCTTCTTAGGTACAAGAAGAGCTGGTACTGCAAATGGGCTCTTGCTCTCACGAATCAAGGCTTTAGATAGGAGTTCTTCCATTTGCCTTTGTAATTCTTCATGTTGCTTTGGGCTCATTCGGTAAACTACCTTGTTGGGGATAATAGATCCTAGAATGAAGTCAACACAATGTTGAATGTCCCTCATGAGAGGAAGGCCATCTGGAATTTCTTCTGAAAAAACATCAAAAAATTCATCAAGCAAGTGACTTATCTCAGGAACCATAAAATTCTTCTTACCATTCTCCTCTAGCACAATTAAAGCATATGTTGAATGTAAGCTCCCAAGAAGCTTCTCCAACTCTGCCTTACCTATGAGGTTCATGCTTTCCCCCACACTAGCTTTAGGTGTGATTCCAATAATGAAGGGCCTAGGACAATCTTTTGACCATCCTTGACAAAGGTGTAAGTGTTTTGATATCCATCACGCTAAGTTCTTCGATCGAATTGCCATGGTCTCCCCAACAATAAATGACAAGCGTGCATGGGAATAACATCACATAAAACTTCATCATGGTACTTCTTGCCAATTGAGAATGAGACAAGACATTTTCTATTCACCTTGAGCTCATGCCCCTCTTCTAGCCACTTCAGCTTGTATGGATGTGGATGAGGCTCGGTTTTCAATTTTAGTTTCTCGACCATCTCATTTGAAACAACATTAGCACAAGCTCCACTATCAATAATTACATTGCATACCTTGCCATTGGAGCTACACCTAGTGCAAAAGATGTTGTTCAGACGCGAATCTTCATCCTTTTCGTGCATAGCACTCAAGCTTCTTCAAGCAACAAGAATTTCCCCTTCATCAGCATAGGTAACATCTTCATCATCCTCATGTTCATCTTCACACATCTTGATCATCTTTAACATCATCTTCTATCAAGTTAATCATCTTTCGATTTGGGCAATCCGATGCAATATGTCCAAAACCATGACATTTAAAACACTTCTTGGAATGCATACTAGTAGGGGCCATCTACTTGGAGGTATTATTGCAGTTGCCTTTGTCATCCACCTTAAATGTAGATGGTTTTGCTGCTATGGGAGCTTCAAAGATGAGGCACTACCCTTGTTGATGTTCCCGTCTCGATCCATCGTCCTGAAAGCTCCCTTTTCGCTTTCTATTCATTGTTTTTCTGCCTTCAATGCAAGTTTTCTCACATCATTAAAATTCCAATAAGGTTGCAAGCATACTACATCAGAAATCTCCTCTTTCAATCCACCCAAATAACGTGCAATAGTTTGCTCTTCTGGCTCCGAAATGTCGCACTTCAACATAAGTGCGCAAACTCCATTGTGCATTCTTCCATGGACTTATCTAATTGCCTCATATTGTGGAATTTCAAAAACAGATCTTGGCGATAATTCTCAGGTAGGAATCTCCACATCAGCTCCCCAAGTTTTGATCTTTTGTCTTCCTTCACGAATCCTTCGCTTCTTGAGATTTTCCCACCATAAGGAAGCATAACCCTTCAGTTTAAGGGCAACAAGCTTCACTTTACTCTCATTTGGAAGCTCCTTGTAATCAAAGATTCGTCCGATGCTATGAAGCCAATCAAGGAACTCATCCGATTGGGACCTTCTCTCAAATTCTGGCACATTAAGCTTGATCCCAAAATCATGTTTTTTATCTTGTCAATATTCATGATTAGTAGAAGAGCCAGAATCACTTGAATCAGAATTGAAGCCTTGAAAAGGATTGTCATCACACTCATGATCTTCATAATGATTTGATTTTGTCGTATCCTTTTGATTTCCCCTTCTTAGTTCATCGATTTCTTGTCAAAGCTCCTCCATCTCTAGATCACGAGCGCCTTCAACAGCATCTTCATTAACCATACAATCACAAATAGTGCTGTGAACCATGCACTGTTACCACTTGATACTGAGACGGTATGATAATAGAAAATGATAGCACTTCAAACTCAAAGGATACAGAAAGCACCACTGTAGAGAATGAAAGTGTGAGATGAAATGCACTTTTAGAGATATAGATGCCACCACTCTAATAATATATAGCCAAAAACACCACCTTGGAAGGCCACACCAAGGATATAGAATGTTCACCACTCTTGGAAATCCAAGAGATACAGAACTTTACGAGAAAGCACAAAGCAATCTGAAATTGAATTGACTAAACTGAAGTGTAGTACAATGTGATTGCTCTTGATATTTATATGACTCCTAGTACTAAAAAAAAGGAAAATAAATACATCCTAAAGGTATTACAAGTATATCCTGAAGATATTGCAAATATATCCTCAAGATATTAGATAAATATAGGAAAGATTCTATTCTGTCTTCCTAAAATAAATATTGAAATATTCCTAGATATCAACTTGGCATAATATCTAACTTTCCTGTTAAATCCATGCCAGTACAATCTTCTTTGTAGGGCTGATGATTTGCTCCTCACGCTCCACCACTTGAAATGGTCCATCACCCGGAGGTAGGAGTTTAGAGCGTCGTTTCTCCAGAAACCACTCCTTCCATAGGTGCAACTGATGCGAACCTCACCAACAATGTGATGAGACCCAATATCAAGTATGATAAGAACCTCACCAACACATGACGAAACCTGTATACGACTAAGGTCTCGAGGAAACATGTCCTTATCAAGCTCGAAAGGTGGAACCTTGACCCATTAACTATAAAGAGGTAAGAACCTTGGTATAGTGAAGACCTCACAATCTACTATGGAAGGTTGATCAATAAGTCGAGGATGAATGCTACAGAATACTCGGGTAAGTTCGAATAGTTCTTTAAAGAGCTAAAGAGAATAAAAATCTCACATTTTATTAATGAATAATCTGCTTCAAAATTTGTCCAAAGGCAAGTACCGGCCATTAAATAGGTCATAGTGCAATATTACATCAAAAATAACCTTCCTAAATGGTTCTCATAGGATAGGAAGCTAATTAGAAAGCAAATCTAAGTATTACCCTAGCGAAATTACAAAGTATTACCAATATCTTTATAACTAAATAAAAGGGAAGGTAATATATTCTACTTGTTAGAAGAGGAAAGTGATATATTCTAGAAGCTAACTTAAATATATCATTATTGACTTGTGTTGTTCTTGCCCTTATAGCTGCTCTCTTGAAAACATTCTTCCTCTTTATATCTTGTTGAGATATATTTCTCCAAAATACTTTTCCTCTTAACATTCAACTGAAATATATTGCTAGAAGCACTTTCACTCTTGATATTCAACTAAAATATGTGGCCTACATTATTTGTCCCATTTTGAAATTTCATGGATAATATTAGTCATTTAGTTTGCTCATCACTTGTATGCATATCCATGTCCTTGGGAGTCCATAGGCTGGGCTGGTCCATTAAGCCCAATAGACAAGCCCATTCCAAGTCCATTAAGATTGTTTAAGCCCATTAATATTTTTTTTATAATTTCCCTGCATCACCTGCCAACCCCACGTATATATCATCTCCTTTTCCATTTTTTCCAAAAGCATTCAGTCATTCCTATCCCCAAACAACCACAGAATAGAGACAGAAGTGAAAATGAAGAGGAAGAGAACGAGAAGGAGGATAGGTAAGGAAATAGAAATATGGATAATAGGATATATGAAAGTATTAGGGTTGATCATAGTAAAATAGAAACAGAACAGAGAAAGGACGAGGAGTCGAGGAGATGGTTAGCAAAAAAAAAAGAGAAAAAAATGAAAAGGAGGAAAGCACATAGGGCGAGAGAAAGAGTCGCGGAGACGAAGGGAAACGGAGGAACAATTGGAGGTAATTTGAGGTCTTATTCGAATCAAATAAATTATATTACTCAATGTTATATATATAATTTAGTATGATTTAGTTAGCACGACATATTCCCACTAGTTTTAACATGATTGGTAAAAGTCATGGGGTCAATAAAAGTAGAATGCATAATGTCCTAGAATAATTTTTAGGATCTTTTTCGATATGAATATGTATGAGGTCAATAAACGTAGAATGAATAATGTCCTGGAATAATTTTGGGATCATATTTTTATATAAATATTCTTATTGTGTTATGAATATATACACACAAATTTTTTTAGAGATTTTATGATGATATTATTCCACATTAGAAATTTGTACTCACTGAGCCCGCAGCTCACCCCATGCGGAATCTTTCTTTTCAGCTAAGTTACAGATGGACGAGCAGGTTGGGATAGCTATTTTTGGTTTTCAGGGATTGGCGTGAGGCTTCTTGTATGTAGATATTGGGTATGAAAGTTCGATATATAATAGTTTTATATATACTGTTACGACCTGAATTTTTGGTGGAGATGATTTTTGGATGGTGGAAAGATGACTTATGGTTGCGAATATGCTGCTGGAGTATATATAGCTTCAATGAATATTATAGCAGGTTTTTGTCTGGTCTGGGATGTGACGAAAACAAAGGGAAACTCTGCCAAAATTTCGGGTCATGACAATTTTGGTATCAGAGCATAGGTTATAGATTCTGTGACTCTAATCGATCCCCGATAGATTTTTAGAGAGAGTTTGATAGTTTTAAGCTAAGATTTATATTATTATTATTATTATTATTATGTTGAATAGATATAAGATTTTATATGGTGAGTGAATTATATTCTACAAGTGAATCTTTATTGAAGTGGAAGTTGATTAAAGTGAGCTATTTAGCTCTAGTAAGGATTGTAAGCGATGTTACAGTGTTTTGGGGTGAGTTAAGGGGTTGATGATGTACAGTGAAAAATGCTATTACTTAAATTATTCAATAAGCATTTGTAAAAGAGAGAAAAAATAGTTCTTTGGCTAGATTATCTTAAATTGCTCTTACCTCTATCAAAAAAGAAAAATTGATAATGATTGCAACATAAAATATGTATTAGTGATCCGGTTCCTTAATTATTTATTCAATGACGATGGGATGAAGTGAGAGGATGTTCAAGATATAGTTAGTGAACTTGCAGTATTGACTGATTGAAATTATTTCAAATTACTTATCTTTACTGAAATTGATTAGTGGCAATACCAAGGTAATTATTTGGAAGTTGGATTCTTTATCGTCATTTAACTTATGAGACAAGTGGAATGTGACAATTAGCATAAAACAATTGTATAATGAACTAACTTCTTAAGTTTGTTAGAGGTTATGAAATGAAATCATAAGAACATGATTATAAAAATTATAAAGATGAAACGAGAGGTTATGAGTGCCAGAAACACTAAAGTAATTATTTGTAACTTGGTTTCATCTTATTTAAGGATTGTAGAATTTGATACGTGGCAAAATGTGGACCAACCTCATTGAGATTTTAAGAATATTAAAATAACATTATGATTACGTTGATTAGTATTTTAATGAAATAAAATATGTGGAAATAAGGATTAATTTATTAATAAGAAATGAATAGTTGTGCTGCATACCAATGTGTCCATTTGACCAGAAGTTTGCTAATAACCTTGAAATTCTTATGGTGTTATCTTAATTTCATTTACGTCAAGAGAGGGTGAGTTTTATTTTACTCAAACTAGAAGTACAAGTAAGAGTCTATTATGAGGAACGTCTTTTATATGATTCGTTAATTTAATTGCCTCGAAGAGTGCTGTGACTTATAAATTACATAAACTATATTACTTCATAGTTTGGTTGAAGCGTACTATGGTGAAATTGGAATTTAACTGGTTGTATTATTGTCTGTTACATATTATTTATATGAATTCAATGAAAACGAATGAAATTTTGATTATAGGTGTTTGTCATTGAAATTTGCACTATTTATAAGTGAGTTAAATGGGAGATTGTCCATTATAGTGCAAGTTGAAGAGTTAGAGATCATGGTTGTGTGAATATTATTAGTACATTATAAAACTCTTTTTATTGACTCATTTGAATATAGTCAATACTACTTTGTACCTTCATTTCATAATATATTGTGATTGATTGTAAATTGTATGATTCATTTATCAGAAAATATTTAGTGATCACAAATTCTTGTCCATGAATTAAAGGTACCCACTTAATAAATTAATAAGAAATTAGTAGACTTTTGCATCTTGTTTCAGGAATAGATGTGGATATACATACGTGTGTGAAAAGAATAGTATATCTATATTATTATGCTTAACAGTGTCTGATTTCGTAAGAATCTTATAACAACGCACTATTTGTAATCTTTTCTCTTATATAATGGAATTGCCCCATTTCATGAAGTTTATATGTTAAAAAAAAAACTAATTGTTGGTGTGTAATTTATTTGGACTATTGAAGTTAAAATAAAATGATTCTTTTGATGGAGCTAACTTTCTTTAATATAAGGTACTATAATAATTAAGTATTAATTCTACAATTTTGAACTAATGGAGGATCTGCTATGTTGTTATTCCAATTAAGAATTTGTGGGTAAATGTATAGCAAATTATCTGTGTTATTGGTAAAAGTTATGAAACGTTGAGAATTAGAGAATTTAACTAAAAAAAAGGGCACGCAAGTGTTCAGCTGACTAATGAGTCATTAGTTTTCAAATTTATAATTATAATGGGGTCAGTTACAGTTCTTAAAGGAAATGGAATAATGAACTTCCTAGGTTATGAGTCTTGTATAAGTAAAAAGATAGATATACAACTATGGGGCAAGAATTGACGTGAAATAAGATAGATAAGAGTTATAACTGATATATGGTGAGTTATAATTATTAATAGTTAGAGGTTAACGATGATTTTGCATATTCATATAGTTATATGACTGTGAAGTTCAAATAGAAAAACAAAATTTGAATTATTTAAGTTGTTTACCAATTTTGTATTTGATGGAATATTAAAAGAGTTAAGGCGTCCACTTGTGTTATTCCCATATTCATGAATTGATATAGTAAAGATCTAATTAACGAAGGAATATATATAAAGTTAAATTATATTCTCTTAAGATTTATATAATCTAGTTCATTGCATATATAAAGATTTTTGCATGTTTTTGATCGTATTCTCGTTGGAGACAAGCTTTAAAAAAAAGAAAAAAAGAAGAAGAAGAGAGAGACATAAATACTTCTAATAGAAAATGATATAAATGTACACTTCTGTGTAGTGATATAATTCACATAGATGAAGTCTATGCTTAATTTAGATTTGTCATAATCTTATTACTAATCGATTTGTCATTATCTTGTTCAATGCTAGAAGGATGGATTTATTAAGGTGATAATGTTTGGCAAATAATTATTTAGTCTAAATAAATGATTTATTGAGGTCATTAATCATTGCTGATAATGAACACGTAGGATGAATGAGTGAATTATTCAAGATGTTTAATAAGTTGAATATAAGTAGCAATAATAAAAAAGTAAATTGGCCCTTTTTCGTTACTCAGTGAGCATAAGAATGGGAAAATGGAATATTTAAGATATGTTTGCTAAACATTATATTAGTTCAATGAAATTATTTTTAAATTATATTTGTATCGATTAAAATTGAGGAGTAACATTGAGTGTATATTTATGTGATTACTTGATAATTCATTACGTGAATGCAATATCTATTATTGCAATTTGAGTATTGTTTTATCTTATGATGTTTACGTGAATTCTTTGTGAGCATGAGGAATATCCTTGAGATGATATATTAATTTAGCTTTTTCGACAAAGGTTGCAATTTGTAAATTAAATGAACTATATGTTTCATATTGTGGTGCAATACAAATTTAACTAATTGTGCTATTTTATGTTTTAGTATTACTTTTATGAATTCAGTTAAATGAACAATATTTTCAATTATAGAAGTTATTGTTGGAATTTAAATTATGTCTAAGTAAGTCAAATGAGGGTTATTTATGATTTTGGGTTGGGGAAGTTCAGAAGCAGATCGGGTTCCCAAAGAAATAAAATTCTCAGGTTCACCTTTATGGCTTTTGAAATGGATTCTCTGAGGTGGAAGACATTGGTTTTCTGTTATATCTGTAACAATGTGAGGTATTTTACAGAGTTATTATGCAACATGGATATTCTTCATTGATTAGGGGCTTTCTTATTATATTCGATATGGAGATTCTCCTTATTGGTGGTGATCTATTGGTACATCTTTTTGGATTTTTGATCTATCAATTTGAATTACAGAAGACAACAGAATTAGGGGCACAAATATATTAGTTGGCTATTCTCGAGCTTCGTATTATTATGGGAGTTTAGCATAGAATTCTCATGTTTTGTGAATATATTATATCAATTTCCAGTCAACTAGTTTGATTCCGAACTCCTTTGTAAATATCTACCAACATGAAGACAAGGAGTTCCTGTATTTGAGTAATATATTTTCTTATGAATAACTGGTTCTGGAGTACAAGAAGTTGATTATTACAAGCATGTTTATTAGAGATTGGCAAGTCTTACTGAATAGATTGGTATAATATCATAAAGATCTCAGAGTGCGCAGCAAAAGCATGGTGATTCAGACAGGCAAAAGAAATATTATTTTGGGAACCTAGGGATACTCTAAATGTCGAGTGTCTTTATTATTTTTATTCCGGTAAAAAAAAATTTTTGAGGACGAAATTTTAATTAGTGGGGGGAGAATTGTGAGCCCATAGGCTGGGCTGGTCCATTAAGCCCAATAGACAAGCCCATTCCAAGTCCATTAAGATTGTTTAAGCCCATTAATTTTTTTTTTAATAATTTCCCTGCATCACTTGCCAACCCCACATATATATCTCCTCATTTTCCATTTTTTTCAAAAGCATTCAACCATTCCTATCCCCAAACAACCATAGAACAGAGACAGAAGCGAAAAGGAAGAGGAAGAGAACGGGAAGGAGGATAGGTAAGGAAATATGATATAAATGAGTTTTATTTCAAGTCTAGTAGATTTTATTACTTAATAGTATATTATAGTTGGTATGATTTGGATATAGAAATATGGATAATATGATATATGAAAGTATTAGGGTTGATCATAGTATAATAGAAATAGAACAGAGAAAGGACGAGGAGTCGAGGAGATGGTTAACGAAAAAAAAGGGGAAAAAAATGAAAAAGGAGGAAAGCACAGAGGGCGAGAGAAAGAGTCGCGAAGATGAAGGGAAATGGAGGAACAATTGGAGGTAATTTGACGTCTTATTTGAATCAAATAAATTACATTACTCAATGTTATATATATAATTTAGTATGATTTAGTTAGCATGACATATTCCCACTAGTTTTAACATGATTGGTAAAAGTCATAGGGTCAATAAAAGTAGAATGCATAATGTCCTAGAATAATTTTTAGGATCTTTTTCGATATGAATATGTATGAGGTCAATAAATGTAGAATGAATAATGTCCTGGAATAATTTTCGGGATCATCTTTTTATATAAATATGTATGATATATTTTAATTTGTTGTGAATGATATTATAGGGGTTAAAGAGACTGAAACTAGATATGTTGGAGACTAGCTTAACAAGGAATTGCTCGAAGGAGGTAGTGAGTATTCTTTTCTATTGTGGAATAATTTATAGTTTGTTATATATAATTACCTGTTAATATATATGTATATATATATGTTTGAATGCATGCGATTGCATGTTGATTGCATGTGTATATATATATTGTAAATGTAGTAGATTATATTAATTATACTAAAATCGATACGTATGAATGAGATTGTTTTTAATTGTTATGAAATTTACACATTTGTGCATTAATATATGTATTCTGCATTATTGATTGTGATTGTAAATAGTCATGGTGGTTGCTAAGCCAACGGACTAGAAATGGGCCAAAAAAAAGATGAGAAATGAAAATATAAATTAAAGAGGAAAGAGAGAGATTTAATGTACTGCTAATGTCCATCGAGGTAATTTACCTTTGGTTTCCAGCGAGTGCTGATGTCCATTGAAGTAATTTACCACTGGTTTCCAGCGAGAAATAAAAATCAGATAATTTAAAACTGTTCTTACTGCCGGAAATGGGCGGCCCCCGCGGGTGTGAGGTGTGTAGATGAAGGGTATCGGGAGATGGGAGGAAGATTGATATTGATTATTTCGCGGGGTCATGGTATCGTCTGAAAGCGAAGTATCGATACCGTGATAACTCTGTCGCAGAGGGAGTTCTACCCCATGGCTATTGCTTGTATTGATTGATTGTTTGCATTGCATATGTGGTATTGTTTTGCATAATGATTTGATATTCTTAATGTGTTATGAATATATATATGTACGAATTTTTTTAGAGAATTTATGATGATATTATTCCACCTTAGAAATTTGTACTCACTGAGCCCGCAGCTCATCCCCTGCGAAATCTTTCTTTTCAGCTAAGTTACAGATGGACGAGCAGTTTCGGATAGCTATTTTTGATTTTCGGGGATCAGTGTGAGGCTTCTTATATGTAGATATTGGGTAATGAAAGTTAGATATATAATAGTTTTGTATATACTGTTACGACTTGAATTTTTGGTGGATATGATTTTTGGATGGTGGAAAGATGACTTATGGTTGCGAATATGCTGCTGGAGTATATATAGCTTTAATGAATATTATAGCAGGTTTTTGTCTAGTTTGGGATGTGACAAAAACAAAGGGAAACTCTTCCAAAATTTTGGGTCGTGACAGTCCTCTTCTTCATCTCGCTCAATCTTCTCATCATCGTATCATGAGAGACTTTGACTGTGCCCCTTGAGCTCGTATCTTGGATCACATCAGCAACCAAACCCAATCTCCCAGTTAAAACACTACCTTCTTGTGCCCTTTGTTGGCTTGATGAACATATTGTTGAGTCTTTCTCTCAATATTGAACTGTGCTCGTTCATGAATTTGCTTCACGAATGCAGCGTTCTTCTTGCCATCTAGGTTTGCATGCTCACTCAAAGGCAAAGGAATCAAATCTAATGGTGACAACGGATTGAATCCATAAACAAGTTCAAATGGCGAAAACTGAGTTGCAAAATGTATGCTTCTATTGTAAGCAAATTCAACATGCAGTAAACAATCCTCCCATGTTTTCAAATTCCGTTTAATGATAGCACGGAGTAAGAAAGACAAAGTTTGATTGACAACATCAGTCTATCCATCGGTTTGGGGATGACAAGTAGTAGAGAACAACAACCCAACTTCCCCCACAAAGTCTTCCAAAAGTAACTCAAAAACTTTGCATCCCTATCAGAGACAATTGTTCTAGGCATGTCGTGCAACCTAACAACATCTCTAAAGAACAAATTGGCCACATGTGATGAATCATCGGTTTTATGACATGGAATAAAATGAGCCATCTTGGAAAACCTATCTACCACGACAAAAACCGAGTCTCTCCCCCTCTTAGTCCTAGGTAAACCCAAAACAAAGTCCATCGAAATATCAGTCCAAGGTTCACTAGGTATAGGCAAAGGAGTATACAAGCCATGTGATTTCAACTTAGACTTAGCTTGTTTGCAAGTGATACACTTCTCACAATTTTTCTCTACATCACGTTTCATATGCGGCCAAAAGAAAATGATCTTGCAAAATCCCTAAATTCTTAGCAACCTCAAAATGCCCCATTAGACCACCACCATGGGCTTCCCTAACAAGCAATTCAGGCAATGAATAGCTAGGCACGCACAATCTATTTTCACGAAATAAAAATCCATCATGCCCACAGAACTTTCCAAATGCATCCTTTCACATGCATTGAACACATCAGCAAAATCAACATTTTTAGCATACAAGTCTGATGCGGGAGCAAATGATCAGGCCTACGAAGAAGATTGTGCTGACATGGATTTAGTAGGAAAGTTAGATATTATGCCAAGTTGACATCTAGGAATATTTTGATATTTATTTTAGGAAGACAAAATAGAATCTTTCCTATATCTTTAGGATATATTTGCAATATCTTCAGGATATACTTGTAATATCTTTAGGATGTATTTATTTTCCTTTTTTTTAGTACTAAGTGTCTTACAAATACCAAGAGCAATCACATTATACTACACTTTAGCTTATTCAATTCAATTTCAGACTGCTTTGTGCTTTCTCTTAAAGTTCTATATCTCTTGGATTTTCAAGAGTGGTGAGCATTCTATATCTTTGGTGTTGCCTTCCAAGGTGGTGTTTTCCGCTATAGTTTCTTAGAGTGGTGATATCTATATCTCTAAGAGTGTATTTCATCTCACACTTTCATTCTCTAAGGTGGTGCTTTCTGTATCCTTTGAGTTTGAAGCGCTATCATTTTCTATTATAAAGTGGTATCAGAGCATGGTTCACAATGTTGTTCGTGGTCCTATGGTTAATGAAGATGCTGCGGAAGGCGCTCGTGATCTGGAGATGGAGGAGCTTCAACGAGAAATCTATGAACTAAGAAGAGAAAATCAAAGGCTACGGCAAAATCGAAATTGGCATGATGCTGGTGAGTATGATGATAATCCTTTTCAAGGCTTCAATTCTGATTCAAGTGATTCTGGCTCTTCTATTACTCATTAATATCGACAAGATAAAACATATGATTTTGGGATCAAGATTGATGCGCCGGAATTTGAGGGAAGGTCCCAATCGGATGAGTTCCTTGATTGGGTTCATAGCATCAAACGAATCTTTGATTACAAGGAGCTTCCAGATGAGCGTTGCCCTTAAACTGAAGGGTTATGCTTCCTTATGGTGGGAAAATCTCAAGAAGCAAAGGATCCGCAAAGGAAGACAAAAGATCAAAACTTGGAATAAGATGAAGAGGGAGCTGAAGCGGAGATTCCTACCCAAGAATTATCATCAAGATGTGTTTATGAAATTCCACAATCTGAGGTAATTAGACAAGTCCGTGGAAGAATACACAATGGAGTTTAAACACGATGTTGAAGTGCGATATTTTGGAGCCAAAAGAGCAAACTATTGCACGTTATTGGGTGGATTGAAAGAGGAGATTTCTAGTGTAGTATCCTTGCAACCTTATTGGAGTTTTAATGATGTGAGAAAACTTGCATTGAAGGTAGAAAAATAATGAAAAGAAAGTAGAAAGGGAGCTTTCAAGATGGCGGTTCGAGACGGGAATTTCAACAAGGGTAGTGCCTCATCTTCGAAGCTTCCCATAGTAGCAAAACCATCTACATTCAAGGTGGATGACAAAGGCAACCACAATAATACCTCCAAGCAGATGGTCCCTACGAGTATGTTTAAATGTCATGGTTTCGGACATATTGCATCGGATTGCCCAAATCGAAAGATGATTACCTTGATAGAAGATGATGTTGAAGATGATCAAGATATGTGTGAAGATGAACATGAGGATGATGAGGATGTTACCTATGCTGATGAAGGGGAAATTCTTGTTGCTTGAAGAAGCTTGAGTGCTATGCACGAAAAGGATGCAGATTGGCGTCTGAACAGCATCTTCTACACTAGGTGCAACTCCAATGGCAAGGTATGCAAAATGAGATGGTTGAGAAGCTGAAATTAAAAACTGAGTCTCATTCACGTCCATACAAGCTAAAGTGGCTAGAAGAGGGCCATGAGCTCAAGGTGCATAGAAGATGTCTTGTCTCATTTTTGATGCGAACCTCGCCAACACTGTGATGATACCCCATACGAATTATGATATGACCCTCACCAACTTGTGATGAAACCCCTATTCAACTAAGATCTCTAGGAAACGTGTTCTTCTCAAGCTCTAAAGGTGAAACCTTGATCCATTACCTATAAAGAGGTAAGAACCTTGGTATAGTGAATACGTCACAATCAACTATGGAACAGTTGATTGATAAGTTAGGGATGAACGCCACGGAATACTCCGATAAGTTCGAATAATTTTCAAAGAACTAAAGAGAATAAAAATATCACCCTTTATTAATGAATAATCTGCTCCCCAAAATTCATCTAAACGCAAGCACCAGCTTTCAAATAGGCCAAAGTGCAATATTTCATCAAAAATAACATTCCTAAATGGTGTCATGGGACAGGAAACTAATTAGAAAACAAATCTAAGTGTTATGATACCAGGACAGTATGATAACATAAAACGATAGCACCTCAAACTCAAAGGATATAGAAAGCATCACCTTAGAGAATGCAAGTGTGAGATAAAATACACTCTTAGAGATATAGATGCCACCACTCTAAGAATCTATAGCCAAAAACACCACCTTGGAAGGCCACACCGAGGATATAGAATGTTCACCACTCTTGGAAATCCGAGAGATGCAGAACTTTAAAAGAAAGCACAAAGCAATCTGAAATTGAAATGAATAAACTGAAGTGTAGTACAATGCGATTGCTCTTGGTATTTATAAGACTCCTAATACTAAAAAAAAGGAAAATAAATACATCCTAAAGATATTGCAAATTTCTCGTAGAGATAATAGATAGATATAGGAAAGATTCTATTCCGTCTTCCTAAAATAAATATTAAAATATTCCTAGATATCAACTTGGTATAATATCTAACTTTCCTATTAAATCCATGCTAGCACAATCTTCTTCGTAGGGCTGATCATTTGCTCCCGCATCAATCTCCTTGTTGAAGAAGACTCATCCTCGAGTTGTCACAATCTTCATTCGCATAGTGAGTTGAGAGATTAGAAATATTAAAAGTATCTAAAACTTCATATTCTTCTGGAAGCTTGACATTATATGCATTCTCCCCAATACATTTAAGTATCTTGAATGGCCCATTAGTGCAGGGGTTGAGTTTTGCATATCTCCCTCCCGGAAATCTTTCCTTACGAAGATGCACCCAGACCAAGTCGCCTTCTTTGAACTCTTTATGCTTTCGATGTTTGTTTGCTTGATCTCGGTACTTCTCTTTTTGTTTCACTATCTTCTCTTGGACCCAATCATGCACCTTCTTCACTTGTATTGCACGTTCTTCAGCTTCAACACTTAATTGCTTGATGGTAGGTATTGGCACTAGATCCAATGGACTATAAGGATTTTGTCCATAGACAACTTCAAAAGGATTACATCCCGTAGTCTGATGTTTGGAATTATTATAAGCAAATTTAGCTTGAGCCACTACAAGATCCCAATCTCGAACATGCTTGCCAATGAGGGCTTATAAAAGATTTCCCAAGCTTCTATTTGCCACCTCAGTTTGTCCATCCGTTTGAGGATGACAAGTAGTACTAAACCGAAGATGGGTCCCAAACGTCCTCCAAAGTGTACTCCAAAAGTAACTCATGAATTTGGCATCTCGATCTGAGGTAATTGTCTTAGGAATTCCATGAAGTCGAACAATATCACCAAAGTATAGGTCAACAATGGCAGTCGCATCAAATGACTTGCTATAAGGAATGAAATGTGCCATCTTAGAAAACCGATCAATGACAACCATGATAGAATCTTTATTCCATCGTGTCTTCGGAAGTCCAAGAACAAAATCCATGCTCACATCTTCCCACGGAGACTGACGAACTGGCAGTGGTGTATAGAGCTCACTATTCTAACCATGGGATTTGGCAATGTGGCACGTCCTACATTGTTGAATAAAATGGTTCACATCTATTTCAAATTTTGGCCAATAGAAGTGTTCATGAATGCGTGCCAAAGTCTTGTCTCTTCCGAAATGTCCTGCCATTCCACTGCTATGTACTTCAAATATGATTGCTTCATGTAAAGACCCTCGAGGAATACATAAGCAATTCTCTTTAAATAGATAATCTTCAATCAACATGAAATCTTTAAAAGGACCCCTTTGACATTATGTATATACACTGCAAAATCAGCATCTAACCGTATTGCTCCTTCACCACTTCCCTCGTAACTTCCACTTCCATGGCGGATAAGAGCAAATGTCTTCGACTAAGGGCATCATCCACCACATTTTGCTTTCCCACTTTGTGCCTTATAGAAAAGGTGAATGTTTGTAAGTATTCCACCCATACAGCATGTCTTCGAATCAGCTTATGTTGGCCATTAAGAAACTTCAGCGCCTCATGATCAGAATATAATACGAACGGTTGTTGCAACCAGTATTGACTCCAATGATTGAAGGCACGTACAATGACATAGAATTCCTTTTCATAGGTGGAGTACTTCTTGCGAGCATCATTTAACTTCTTGCTGTAAAAAGCAAGGGGCTTGCCTTCTTGACTAAGGACGGCACAAACTCCCACATTAGAAGCATCACAGTCAACTCCAAATACCTTGTTAAAGTCTGGAAGAGAAAGAATTGGAGCATGAACATTTGTAATCTTCTCTTTTATAAGCTCGAAGCTTGCTTCCACCTCCTTAGTCCACTTGAAACTCCCTCCTCTCAAGCACTCTGTGATGGGTGCAACAATAATGTTGAAATTCTTGATGAAACATCGATTAAAAGAAGCAAGACCATGAAAGCTTCAAATATTGTGGACTCTTTGAGGAGTCGGCCAACTAGAATAGTTTCGACTTTATCAGTATCCATCTTTACTCCCTCCTTGGAGACAACATAGCCCAAGAATACCACACTATCTATGAAGAAGTGACATTTCTTCAAGTTTTCAAACAATTTTTCACCCTTGAGAAATGGGAATACTTGCTGAAGATGTATCAAGTGTTGCTCCTTATCACCGCTGTAAACAAGGATATCATCAAAATATACAACCACGAAATTTCCATTAAATGGTTTAAAGGCATCATTCATCAACCACATGAAGGTACTTGGTGCATTAGAGAAACCAAATGGCATAACCATCCACTCATAGAGTCCATCTATTGTTTTGAAGGCTGTTTTCCACTCATCTCCAGGTTTCATACGAATTTGGTGATAACCACTCCTTTGATCAATCTTTGAGAAGACTGTTGCACCATGAAGTTGATCTATAAGGTCATCAAGTCGAGGAATAGGAAAACAATAACTTAGTGTAATCTAGTTGACTGCTCAACTATCAATGCACATTCGCCACAATCCATCCTTCTTAGGTACAAGAAGAGCCAATATTGCACATGGGCTCTTACTCTCACGAATCAAGGCTTTAGATAGGAGTTCTTCCGCTTGCCTTTGTAATTCTTCATGCTCCTTTGGGCTGATTTGGTAAGCTGCCTTGTTGGGGATAATAGATCCATTCTCCTCCAGCACAATTAAAGCATATGCTAAATGTAAGCTCCCAGGAAGCTTCTTGAACTCAGCATTGCCTATGAGGTTCATGCTTTCCTTCACACTAGCTTTGGGTGTGACTTCCAATAATGAAGGGCCTAGGACAATCTTTTGACCATTGTTGACAAAGGTTTAAGTGTTTCGATATTCATCATGCTGAGTTCTTCAATCGAATTGCCATGGTCTCCCCAACAATAAATGACAGGCATCCATGGGAATAACATCGCATAAAACTTCATCATGGTACTTCTTGCCAATTGAGAATGAGACAAGACATCTTCTATTCACCTTGAGCTCATGCCCCTCTTCTAGCTACTTCAACTTGTATGGATGTGGATGAGGCTTGATTTTCAATTTCAGCTTCTCAACCATCTCATTTGAAACAACATTAGCATAAGCTCCACTATCAATAATAACATTGCATACCTTGCCATTGGAGCTGCACCTAGTGTAGAAGATGTTGTTCCGACACCAATCTTCATCCTTTTCGTGCTTAGCACTCAATCTTCTTCGAGCAATAAGAATTTCCCCTTCATCAGCATAGGTAACATCTTCATCATCCTCATGTTCATCTTCACACATATCTTGATCATCTTCAACATCATCTTCTATCAAGGTATTCACCTTTCGATTTGGGCAATCCAATGCAATAGTCTGAAACCATGACATTTAAAACACTTCCTAGAATGCATACTCGTAGGGGCTATCTGCTTGGTGGTGCGAACCTCCGCAACACTGTGATGAAACCCGATACCAAGTATGATATGAACCTTAACAACTTGTGACGAAACCCGTATTCAACTAAGGTCTCGAGGAAACATGTCCTTCTCAAGCTCTAAAGGTGGAACCTTGACCCATTACCTATAAAGAGGTAAGAACCTTGGTATACTGAAGACACCACAATCAACTATGGAAGGGTTGATTGATAAGTTGGGGTTGAATGCCACAAATTACTCCGATAAATTTGACGGTGTTAAAGAACTGAATAAAATAAGAATTCACTCTTATTGATCCATTATCTAAATGAATAAAAATACAATGTGACCCTCTTGGGAATTTTTAAAATTATAAAAGTTTGTAAATATATCCTAATAGCTATCGTAAAGATATGGTAAATTTAATCTAAATATATCCAAAAGATATCCTAAGGATATTCCTAGGATACCACAATATTTCCTAAAGACAAGAAAAATATACTCTCCTAATTTATTTGAATTGCAATATACTAGATATTTTTAGCAAATATAAGCAAATATTGCTCGATATCTTGTCGCTCATTTTGATCCTCTTTCCTTTGTAGCTAATATTCACTTCTATCCTTGGTGTCCTTGTCTTGATTCACATCAGGTATTATTGCGATTGCCTTTGTCATTCACCTTGAATGTATATGATTTTGCTGCTATGGGAAGTTTCGAAGATGAGGCACTACCCTCGTTGAAGTTCCTATCTCAAACCGCCATCCTGAAAGCTCCTTTTCTTCTTTCTTTTTGTTGTTTTTCTACCTTAAATGCAAGTTTTCTCACATCATTAAAACTCCAATAAGGTTGCAAGGATACTACATCAGAAATCTCCTCTTTCAATCCATCCAAATAACGTGCAATAGTTTTGATGTGAATCAAGACAAGGATATCAAGAATGGAAGTCAATATCAGCTACAAGGGAAAGAAGAAATCAAAGGAAAGAAGAAATCAAAGGAGGGCAAAACGAGCAACAAGATATGGAGCAATATTTGCTTATATTTGCTAAATATTAGTATATTACAATTTAAATAAATTAGAAGAGTACATTTTTATTATCTTTAGGAAATATTGGGTTTCCTAGGAATATCCTTAAGATATCTTTTGGATATATTTAGATTATATTTACCATATCTTTAGGATAGCTATTAGGATATATTTATTAACTTTTATATTTTTATTAGGAGTCTATAAATTCCCAAGAGGGTCGCATTGTATTTTTCATTCGTTTAGACAATGGATCAATAAGAGTGAGTTCTTATTTTATTTGGTTCTTTTAGAACCTTTGAACTTATAGGAGTCATCTATGGCGTTCATCCCCGACTTATCAATCAACCCTTCCATAGTTGGTTGTGGCGTTTTCACTATACCAAAGTTCTTACCTCTTTATAGGTAATGGGTCAAGTTTTTACCTTTAGAGCTTGAGAATGACACGTTTCCTAGAGACCTTAGTTGAATACGGGTTTTGTTACTGGTTGGTGAGGTTCATATCATACTTGGTATCACGTTTCATCACGGTGTTGGCGAGGTCTGCCTCATTTAGGTTGCATGGCATTCCTGAAGCATTGTTTCGGATGGAGATGCAAAGTTCTAGAGTTACTTTTGGAAGAAATTGTGGGGAAGGTTAGGCACCAAATTATTATACTCTACAACTTGTCACCCACAAATTGATTGTCAAACTGAAGTAGTGAATAGGACTTTATTTGCTTTGTTGCATGCTATTATTAAGAAGAATTTGAAATCATGGGAAGATTGTTTGTCACATGTTGAATTTGCTTATAATAGAAGTGTTCATTCTACAACCAAGTTTTCACCATTTGACATTGTTTATGGTTTTAATCCGCTAATACCCTTGGATTTATCTCCATTGCCTTTGAGTGAATGTGCCAACTTAGATGGAAAAAAGAAAGTTGAATTTGTAAAGCAAATCCATGAGATGGCACATTTGAACATAGAAAGGAGGATTGAGCAATATATCAAACAAGCAAATAAGGGACATAAACAAGTGGTGTTTGAACTTGGAGATTGGGTGTGGTTGCACATGAGGAAGGAATGGTTTCCCGAAAGACGACGTTTGAAACTCCTTCCGAGGGTGATGGACCTTTCCTAGTGCTAGAGCGAATAAATGACAATGCCTATAAGTTGGATTTACCAGGGAGTATGGTGTCAGTGCAAGCTTTAATGTCTCTGATCTATCTCCGTTTGATGCAGATGAAGATTTGAGGACAATTCCTTCAAAAGAGGGGGAGAATGATGCAAATCAAGAGCATGGTGCAAGAGATCCGATTAGAGTTCCAAGAGGGCCAATCACGAGGGCACGTGTCAAGAAGTTTAGAGAAGATCTTAACGGGCTGGTTCAAGAAATGACTCAAGCGAATTCGATGAAGCATGTTGAAGCAAGCCCGCATGTGCCAGCAACATATGTCAACATGATTGAAGTTTTCAAAGATTCCAGTCAAATTATGGCCAAAGATGAATATTATATTTCTAAGTAATATATTGCCTTCTAAGTCAGAATATTAGGGTAATATTTCATTGTTTTCTAGATAGTAGTTAGAATATTTTTGTTGCCTATTACATACGAACCAATCTGGAGATACAATATTTCGCATATCTTGTAATCTTAGCCTATTTATAGGTCAGGGCTGAGGTTGGAAAAATTTTAAGATTTCTTTGTTATTTAATACTAATTCGCTATTTTTGGTTTTTTAGAAGACTCGTAGAACTTATCTAGGTTTCTGGTGGCGTTCTACAGCCAAACTTACCACTTCGATCCTTAGGGTGTGGCGTCCTTTCCAAACCATAACTTTGGTTCCTATCTCGCTAGGTAGTGGGTCAAAACTCACCTTCGAAACTTGTTCTTTGCAGATTTGGGGTTCTCTTCCTATATTGTTATCGAGTTTTGCCATGTGTTGGTAAGGTTCGCATCAACTTTACTCTTTTGGCTCCGAAATATCGCACTTCAACATCAAGTTCTCCAACTCCATTGTGTGTTCTTCCACGGACTTGTCTAATTGCCTCAGATTGTGGAATTTCAAAAACACATCTTGGCGATAATTCTCAGGTAGGAATCCGCTTCAGCTCCCTCTTCATCTTATCCCAAGTTTTGATCCTTTGTCTTCCTTCACGAATCCTTTGCTTCTTGAGATTTTCGCACCACAAGGAAGCATAACCCTTCAGTTTAAGGGCAACAAGCTTCACTTTACGCTCATTCGGAAGCTCCTTTTAATCAAAGATTCGTTCGATGCTATGAAGCCAATCAAGGAACTCATCCGGCTAGGACGTTCCCTCAAATTTCGGCACATCAATCTTGATCCCAAAATCATGTTTTTTATCTGGTTGATATTCATGAGTAGTAGAAGAGCCAGAATCACTTGAATCAGAATTGAAGCCTTGAAAAGGATTATCATCATACTCACGAGCTTCATACCAATTTTGATTTTGCCATAGCCTTTGATTTTCTCTTCTTAGTTCATCGATTTCTCGTCGAAGCTCCTCCATCTCTAGATCATGAGCGCCTTCCACAGCATCTTCATTAACCATACGACCACGAACAGCATTGCGAATCATGCTCTGATACCACTTGATACCGAGACGATATGATAATAGAAAATGATAGCACTTCAAACTCAAAGGATACAGAAAGCACTACCGTAGAGAATGAAAGTATGAGATGAAATACACTCTTAGAGATTTAGATATCACCACTCTAAGAATATATAGCCAAAAACACTACCTTGGAAGGGCACACCAAGGATATAGAATGTTCACCACTCTTGGAAATCCGAGAGATGCAGAATTTTAAGAGAAAGCACAAAACAATATGAAATTGAATCGAAGTGTAGTACAATGTGATTGCTCTTAGTATTTATAAGACTCCTAGTACTAAAAAAAAGGAAAATAAATACATCCTAAAGATATTACACGTACATCTTGAAGATATTGCAAATATATCCTAAAGATATAGGAAAGATTCTATTCCTTCTTCCTAAAATAAATATCAAAATATTCCTAGATATCAACTTGGCATAATATCTAACTTTCTATTAAATCCATGCCAGCACAATCTTCTTCATAGGGTTGATCATTTGCTCCTGCATCATGTGACCCTAGAGAAATTACAAAATATTACTAATATCTTTAGAACTGAACAAAGGGGAAGGTAATATATTCTACTTGTTAAAAGAGGAAAGTGATATTCTAGAAGCTAACTTAAACATATCATCATTGACTTGTGTTGCTCTTGCCCTTGTAACTGCTCTCAACTTCTTTTCTTGAAAATATTCTTCCTCTTTATATCTTGTTGAGATATATTTCTCCAAAATACTTTTCCTTTGAACATTCAGCTGAAATATATTGCTAGAAGCACTTTCACTCTTGATAGTCAACTGAAATATGTGGCCTCCATTATTTGTCTCATTTTGAAATATCATGGATAATATTAGTCATTTAGCTTACTCATCACTTGTATGCATATTCATGTCCTCTTCTTCATCTTGCTTGAGCTTCTCATCATCGGATGATGAGAGACTTTGGCTGTGCCCCTCAAGCTCGTATCTTGGATCGCATCATTCCCCTCATCTTGAAAAGGATTTGTCCTCAAATGTTCACCTGCATGGAACATAAATAAATTACTAATTCTGAAAGTATCAGTATCAATATCATTATACTCACCTTGTTGTTCAGATTTGTAGGCATCATTATTAATCCATTAAAGAACTTAGAATGGTCCATCTCCACGAGGAAGTTGCTTTGAATGCCTTTAAGCATGAATCCTCTTCTTCCTCATGTGCAATGACTTACAACCACTCGGATCAAAAATGAAATTCTTGCTACAACTATTGAGGTGCAATGCTTTCACATGATTTGACTTAACAAATTCACCTTTCATCATTCCACCTAAGTAAGCACATCCACTTGAAGGTAAAGATGTTAAATCCATAAGAATCAATAAACTAAAGCCATGTACTTGCTTTGAATGAGAAAACTTAGTGCTGGAAGGAATGGCACCAGAATGAGCAACCTCAACATTGAGAAAATAATATTCCCATGCTTTAAAATCAATTTTTGCATAGCAATTCAAAAACAATAATTTATTTCCATGTTCTCTCATATTTTCCCAAGAGTAGTTCAAGAAGTTAGCAACTATGTATAAAATATATATAACATGTATTCTCACAATCTCTTTAAAGAAGAAATCATCATGTGTGATATCATCGATTATATGGCAAGGAACAAAGCACCAATATAAATTAGTTATGCAATGAAATATATTTACCTGACTTACCAAAGAAGATGATTGCCAGTCCTGGATTGAACTTTCCTTTTCAACATGATTCTCAATCTCTAAAGTACTTACGATAACATCATGAAACACAACATTATCCATGCAAGGAGTACAGATTTCAAGTATATCAAATAATGATTCTTTCCTTAAGGCCTCTAAAATAAGTCTTGGATGTTCAACATGACCATGTAGGCTCTAAATATTATCAAAGTAGATAAAAGCATACAAGTTATGGCCCATAAGCCTCATGAAAGCATTAGGCCTATTAATCATTCCAAAAGATATAAACAACATCTTATATAAATCACATGGTGTTCTACATTCAATGTTTAACTCACGATTTTCTCTCAGCCTAATATGATGGAGTTGTTTCACAAGATCAGTTTTTAAAATCATATATCCACCATGCAATCCATCTAACATGTCATCTAAAATAAAGAATAGGGTTAGGGCACATTACCTTGATGTTATTGACAAATCTAAAATTAGTAAATCTTCTCCATGTTTGATCCTCATGCCCTAGTAACATCAAGACAATAAAGGGACTCATGTAGTCACCAGCTTGTAGGTATACCACTAGCTCATTGGGTCTTAGTTGAATCTCCTTCATCTCCTTATGATTACTTGTAATAGCTAGTTGGTTTGGACTTGATCCTTGATGTACTCCCTTGAATTCCTGCAAACAAGAAATAGTATTATCGGCAAAAATCCGACAAGATTGTTAGTAAATAAAATTGACTTTAATCATAAAGGGCTTATATAAAATTAAAGAACTCTCAATCTCACAGTCCTTTTCCTCACTTGCACTCACCAATGAAACATCACCCTTATTTTCTCTCTTCTCAATTTCTTTTCTCTCGTTTTCTTTTTCCACAACTTCAATCTCTTTCTTTTTTTCACTACTATCTGTTTCTTGAAAATCATCGATATAATTTCATCACACTCTTTCTGTTGCTCACTCTCAATTTTTTTATCACACTTTCTTTCTTGATCACTCTTTTGATTCTCATAGTTTGTTTAATACTCACAACTTGTTTGACTTCCATAGAAGGTTCAGAATAGAGCTTCATTGAGGGGATCTCAACTTGCTAAGAGGTTGATCTTGAAGAACTTGTTACAGCCATGCTTGTGCTCTATTCATCCATGTTTCTTTGCTTCAACTGTTGTTCAACTTTCATGGCATGGAGCAACATATCCTTGAGCTCCTCATAGTAATGCATCCCCACAACATTAGCAATCTCACAATTTAGTCCACTTAAGAACCTATCCATGGTGGCTTCAATATATTCCTCTACATTAGCTCGGCTCATTGCAACCTCCATCTCTTTGTAATATTCGATAACGCTCTTTGATCTTTGAGTGAGATGCTGCAATTTGTTGTGCAATTCCCGGCGATAGAAACTTGGAAGAAATTGTCACCTCATTACTAACTTCATCTCGTTCCATGTCTCAACGGTTCACACCCCATTCCATCTCCTACTTGTAACAAATTGATCCCACCAAACAATAGCATAGTCGGAGAATTGAAATGAAGCAAGTCGTACCTTTTTCCTTTCGGAGTAGATATGATGTTTGAAGACCATCTCCATTCCTTTCTCCCAAAAAGATAAGCTTCGAGGTCGTTTTGTCCTTGGAAAGTTGGAAGCTTCATTTTTGTGTCACCTAGATCGTTGTTGCTCCTTGGTCTTCTCGATTCTTTATCTTCACATGGAAGCTGAAATCTTTTCCTTTAATTCATCTTAATTCGATCTATCTTCTTATGGATTTGTTTGAATTCAGCTCTCACCATCCTCCCTACTTCGTGTGCAAATACTTGTAGTTGCACATCTTCGAATGAGCTTTCCTCTTACTAGTGTGACATGATGAGAATCTGCAAAAGATATTAGGATCTCACAAGCACTCCCTCACGTGTTTCCCTCCAGAATAAGTTCACTCAATTCCATTCGTGTTTGCACTCAAAACGGCTTTTACCCTCTAATAAGCTCACCACTCTGCCTTTTTCCACTTGTATATCCTCGTTTGGCTCTTTTTGAACTAAACAAACTACAATCAGAATGTCCCATAATAATCGACCACCACTTCACCAAGATTTGAAAGGAGAATGCAGGGTCGGGTTCCAAAGAAACGAAAATCAAGAGAAATAAGGGGATTCAGACTAGAGAATAATAGATCAATTGAAAAGAAACAACTTTGAGTACAAAGATATTGATACTCTATGAATGGACAAATAATTCTGGATCTTGCTCATTTTTTTATTAATTGTTTTGCCTTTCTTTTTGGTGATACCTTTTCTTCTTTCCTTTTTCCAAATTTTTTTCATTTTGCAACTTTTTTATTTCCTTTTTTTAAAAACTTTTTTTGAAGAAGTAATAGAAAAGAAAGACGACAAACAAAAACAATGAAGACGAAAGAAAACAAGATAAACTAAAGGATAGATAGAACCTGACTTAGAACATTGGCTCTGATACCAAATGATGCGAACCTCGCCAATACCGTGATGAAACACGATACCAAGTATGATATGAACCTCACCAACTCGTGACGAAACCCGTATTCAACTAAAGTCTCTAGGAAACGTGTCCTTCTCAAGCTCTAAAGGTGGAACCTTGACCCATTACTTATAAAGAGGTAAGAACCTTGGTATAGTAAAGATGCCACAATCAATTATGGAATGGTTGATTGATAAGTTGGGGATGAACACCATGGAATACTCTGATAAGTTTGAATAGTTTTTCAAAGAACTAAAGAGAATAAAAATCTCACCCTTTATTAATGGATAATCTGCCCCCAAAATTCGTCCAAACGCAAGCACCAGCCTTTAAATAGGCTAAAGTGCAATATTACATAAAAAATAACCTTTCTAAATGGTTCTCATGGGATAAGAAGCTAATTAGAAAGCAAATCTAAGTGTTACCCAAAAGAAATTACAAAATATTACCAATATCTTCAGAACTAAACAAAGGGGTAGGTAATATATTCTACTTGTTAAAAAGGAAAGTGATATATTCTAGAAGCTAACTTAAATATATCATCATTGACTTGTGTTGCTCTTGCCCTTGTAGCTGCTCTCAACTTCCTTTCTTGAAAATATTCTTCCTCTTTATATCTTGTTGAGATATATTTCTCCAAAATGCTTTTCCTCTTAACATTCAGTTGAAATATATTACTAGAAGCACTTTCACTCTTGATATTCAACTGAAATATGTGGCCTCCATTATTTGTCCCATTTTGAAATACCATGGATAATATTAGTTATTCAGCTTGCTCATCACTTGTATGCATATCCATGTCCTCTTCTTCATCTTGCTCGAGCTTCTCATCATTGGATCATGAGAGACTTTGATCGCACCGCTCGAGCTCGTATCTTGGATCACATCAATTCTCAATTGGCAAGAAGTACCATGATGAAGTTTTATGTGATGTTATTGCCATGGATACTTGTCATTTATTGTTGGGGAGACCATGACAATTCAATCGAAGAACTCAACATGATGGATATCGAAACACCTACACCTTTGTCAAGGATGGCCAAAAGATTGTCCTAGGCCCTTCATTATTGGATGTCACACCCAAAGCTAGACTGGGGGAAAGCATGAACCTCATAGGCAAGACTGAGTTCGAGAAGCTTCTTGGGAGCTTACATTCAGCATATGCTTAACTTGTACTAGAGGAGAATGGTGAGAAGAATTTTATGGTTCCTAAAATGAGTCACTTGCTTGATGAATTTTTTGATGTTTTTCCAGAGGAAATTCCAGATGGCCTTCCTCCCATGAGGGACATTCAACATTGTATTGACTTCATTCTAGGATCTATTATCCCCAACAAGGCAGCTTACCGAATGAGCCCAAAGGAGTATGAAGAATTACAAAGGCAAGTGGAAGAACTTTTATCTAAAGGCTTGATTCGTGAGAGCACGAGCCCATGTGCAGTACCAGCTCTTCTTGTACCTAAGAATGATGGATCGTGGGGAATGTGCATTCATAGTCGAGCAGTCAACAAGATTGCAATCAATTATCATTTTCCTATTCCTCGACTTGATGACTTTCTAGAGCAACTTCATGGCGCAACAATCTTATCAAAGATTGATCTAAGGAGTGGTTATCTCCATATTCGTATGAAACCTGGAGATGAGTGGGAAACAGCCTTCAAAACAAGAGATGGACTTTATGAGTGGATGGTTATGCCATTTGGTTTGTCTAATGCGCCAAGCACCTTCATGCGGCTCATGAATGATGTCTTTAAACCATTTAATGGAAAGTTCGTGGTTGTATATTTTGATTGTATCCTTGTTTACAGCCGTGACAGAGAGCAGCACTTGATACATCTTCTACAAGTATTCCAAGTTCTCAAGGGTGAAAAATTGTTTGGAAACTTGAAGAAATGTCACTTCTTCACAGCTAGTGTGGTAATCTTGGGCTATGTTGTCTCCAAGGAGGATGGATCCTGATAAAGTTGAAGCTATTCGTAGTTGGCCCACTCCTCAAACAATCCATAATATTCGAAGCTTTCATGGTCTTACTTCTTTTTATCTATGCTTCATCAAGAATTTCAGCACTATTGTGGCACCCATCACGGAGTGCTTGAGAGGATGGAGTTTTAAGTGGACTAAGGAGGCGGAAGCAAGTTTTGAACTTATAAAAGAGAAGATTATAAATGCTCCAATTCTTTCTCTTCCAGATTTTAACAAGGTATTTGAAGTCAACTGTGATGCTTCTAATGTGAGAGTTGGTGCTGTCCTTAGCCAAGAAGGCAAGCCTGTTGCTTTTTATAGTGAGAAGTTAAATGATGCTCGTAAGTACTCCACCTATGAAAAGGAATTCTATGCCATTGTATGCACCTTGAATTGAATCATTGGAGTTAGTACTTGTTGCCACAACCGTTTGTATTATATTCCGATCATGAGGCACTGAAGTTTCTTGATGGCCAACATAAGCTGATTCGAAGACATGCTGCATGGGTGGAATACTTACAAACATTCACCTTTTCTATAAGGCACAAAGCGGGAAAGCAAAATGTGGTGGCTGATGCCCTTAGTCGAAGACATTTGCTCTTATCCATCATGGAAGTGGAAGTTACGGGGTTGGAAGTTGGTGAAGGAGCAATACGAGTTAGATGCTGATTTTTGCAGCACATGGATAGAATGTCAAAGGGGTCTTTTTAAAGATTTCACGTTGATTGAAGATTATCTATTTAAAGGGAATTGCTTATGCATTCCTCGAGAGTCTCTATGTGAAGCAATCATAATTGAAGCACATAGCAGTGGAATGGCAGGACATTTTGGAAGAGACAAGACTTTAACATGCATTCATGAACACTTCTCTTGGCCAAAATTGGGAAGAGATGTGAACCATTTTATTCAATGATGTAGGACGTGCCACATTGCCAAATGCCATGGTCAAAATAGTGGGCTCTATACACCACTACCAGTTACTCAATCTCCATGGGAAGATGTGAGCATGGATTTTGCTCTTGGACTTACGAAGATGCGACAGAATAAAGATTCTATCACGGTTGTCGTTGATCGGTTTTCTAAGATGGCACATTTCGTTCCTTGCAGCAAGTCATTTGATGCGATTGCTATTGTTGACTTATACTTTAGTGAAATTGTTCAACTTCATGGAATTCCTGAGACAATTACCTCAGACCGAGATGCCAAATTCATGAGTCACTTTTGGCGTACACCTTGGAGGAAGTTTGGGACCCGTTTTCAGTTTAGTAATAATTGTCATCCTCAAACGGATGGACAAATTGAGATGGTAAATAGAAGCTTGGGAAATCTTTTACAAACCCTCATTGGAAAGCATGTTCAAGATTGGGATCTTGTAGTGGCTCAAGTTGAATTTGCTTATAATCATTCCAAATATCAGACTATAGGATGTAGTCCTTTTGAAGTTGTCTATGGACAAAATCCTTGTAGTCCATTGGATGTAGTGCCAATACCTACAATGAAGCAATTCAGTGCTGAAGCTGAAGAACGTGCGATACAATTGAAGAAGGTGCATGAGCGGGTTCGAGAGAAGATAGTGAAGCAAAACAAGAAGTTTTGAGATCAAGCAAACAAACATCGAAAGCATAAAGAGTTCAAAGAAGGCGACTTGGTCTGGGCGCATCTTCATAAGGAAAGATTTCTGGGAGGGAGATATGTAGAACTCAAGCCCCACATCGAGGGGCCATTCAAGATACTTAAGCGTATTGAGGAGAATGCATATAAGGTCGAGCTTCTAGAAGAATATGAAGTTTTGGATACTTTTAATATTTTTGATCTCTCAACTTACTAATCCAATTGAAGATTGTGACAACTCGAGGACAAGTCTTCTTCAACAAGGGGAGATTGATGCGGGAGCAAATGATTAGTCGTAGAAAAGGATTGTGCTGGCATGGATTTAATAGGAAAGTTAGATATTATGCCAAGTTGATATCTAGGAATATTTCGATATTTCTTTTAGGAAGACAGAATAAAATCTTTCCTATATCTTCAGGATATACTTGCAATATCTTTAGGATTTATTTATTTTCCTTTCTTTTTAGTACTAGGAGTCTTATAAATACCAAGAGCAATCACATTGTACTACACTTCAGTTTATTCAATTCAAATTCAGATTGCTTTGTGCTTTCTCTTAAAGTACTGCATCTCTCGGATTTCCAAGACTAGTGAACATTCCATATCCTTGGTGTGGCCCTCCAAGGTGGTGTTTTCGGCTATATATTCTTAAAGTAGTGGTATCTATATCTCTAAGAGTGTATTTCATCTCACACTTTCATTCTCTAAGGTGGTACTTTTTGTATTGTTTGAGTTTGAAGTGCAATAATTTTCTATTATCATACAGTCCCGATATCAAAGTCCTTGATATATTCAAATCCAAGCAATTTTGCATCTAGATTGGATAGTAAAGTATACCTTTGAGATAAGGCATCGGCGACCACATTCTCCTTGCCTTGCTTGTACCTAATCACATAAGAAAATGTCTCAACGAACTCCACCCATTTAGCATGGCACCGGTTCAACTTTTGTTGACCCTTCAAATGCTTTAGAGATTGATGATCTGTCTAAATCACAAACTCCTTTGGCCATAGGTAATGCTACCATGTCTCCAATGCCCGCACCAATGCGTACATCTCCTTGTCATACGTGGAATAGTTGAGAGCGACTCCACTCAACTTCTCACTGAGGTAAGCAATGGGTAATACCTGAAGCATCACCTGCGATTTCAAATGTTTTAGAAAAGTTTGACAGGATTAGTAAAGGAGTAGAACCTAGCTTTTCCTTCAAAGTGATGAATGCTTTCTGTTGTTCCTCTCCCCACTTGAATGGCTTGCTTTTCTTAATCACCTCAGTAAAAGGAGCTATAATGCTACTAAAATTATGAACAAACCGCCTATAAAAGCTTGTCAAACCATGGAAACTCCTCACTTGGCTGACTGTAGTAGGTGTTGGCCACTCCTGGATTGCTTTCACCTTTTCCTCATCCATCTTAACACCTTTAGCACTAACAACAAAACCAAGAAACATACCTCTTTCTATGCAGAAGGAACATTTCTTGAGGTTAGCCATGAGCATCTCTTCTTTCAACACACTCAAAACAGATTTTAAATGTACGACATGTTCTTCAAGGCTTTTGCTATAAATCAAAATATCATCGAAATATACAACTACGAATTTGCCTATGAAAGCACGTAAAACATGGTTCATGAAACGCATAAAAGTTCTTGGAGCATTAGTTAAACCAAAAGGCATCACTAACCACTCATATAATCCATGCTTAGTCTTAAAAGCAGTCTTCCATTCATCACCTTCCTTCAGCCTAATTTGATGATACCCGCTCCTAAGATCAATCTTTATGAACACACAAGAACCATGTAGCTCATCAAGCATATCATCAAGTCTAGGAATTGGGTGACGATATTTAACCGTTATGTTGTTGATGGCTCGGCAATCAACACACATTCTGCACGTGCCATCCTTTTTAGGAACTAGCAGCACTGGAGCTACACAAGGGGTCATGCTTTCCCGCACATACCCCTTCTCCAATAACTCAGTCACTTGCCTTTGAAGTTCCTTTGCTTCCTCCAGATTACTTCTATATGCAGGTCGATTCGGAATGGATGCACTGGGTATGAAATCGATTTGATATTCGATCCCTCGAATTGGAGGCAGACTAGGTGGAACCTCTTCTAGAAGTACATCCTCGAATTCCGATAAGAGAGAAACAACAACACTTGTCAGAGAATTGTTAAAATCATTAGTGCTCAAGAGTGCCTCCTTATGCAAAAGTATAAGTGGCAGCTAATTTTAAAATATAGCTCTCTTAATCTCACTGTTTCTTGCATAGAAGTTGTTTTCTTTTCTTTCTTTTCTCTTCTCTCTTTTCTCTTCTCTCTATTCACAACTTCCTCAATTTTTCTTTCATTCTTTTCAGCTCCTTTGGACTCTTTTCTCTCAATTTCTTTCTTCTCAATTTCTTTTTCTCTCTTCTTTTCATTCGATCTTTGTAGCTTCAACTGATCCTCCATAACTTGTCTTGGAGTCAATGGCACAAGAGTAATATGTTGTCCCTTCATAGTACAGGAATACTTATTTGTGAACCCATCATGTGTTACCTTCCGATCAAACTGCCAAGGTCTCCCCAACAATAGATGGCATGCATGCATTGGCACCACATCGCACAACTCATCTTCATACTTGCCAATGGAAATTACTACCAAAACTTGCTTTGTCGCCATGATTTCACCGCAATCGTTCAACCACTGTAGTCAATAAGGGTGCGGATGTCTCAAGGTTGGTAGTGACAATTTCTCCACCAAATCAGTGCTTGCCACATTGGTGCAACTTCCTCCATCAATGAGAATGCCGCAAACCTTGTTATTTACAAAGTAACGAGTATGAAATAAGTTCTCCCTCTGGTTACCTTTTTCCTCCTTGAATTGCAAATTGAGAACTCGTCTGGCCACCAATAAATTTCCAACAACAGCATGTTGCTCATTATCACTATCATCAATTTGTGGCACTTCATCAGCTACTTCAACCTCACCTTCCGACTCAAGTTCTCCGTGGGCGTTTATCACCATCACCCTTTTGTTTGCACATTGGCTGGCTATGTGACCTCGTCCCTGACATTTAAAGTACTTGATATCACAGGATTTGGAAGAAGTGGACTCGCTGTTACCTTGAGCAGCTGATGTCACTGATTTTGGCTTCTTGAAGGGTTCAAATTTCAGCTTGTTTTGCAGCTGTTCCTCTTTTTTTGGAGCTGCCTTCCATGTGTTGTTGGTAGCCATTGGTTGTCCCCTCCTAGCCAAACTTTTCCTCCAGAGTTGTTCCTCCACCTTTATTACTTGGTGCACCATGTCTAACAACTCTACATAATGCTGCAATTCAACAACATCGGCAATTTCTAGGTTCAAACCATGCAAGAACCTAGCCATGGTCACTTCTCGATCTTCATCCACATTAGCCCGCATCATAGCTACCTCCATCTCCTTAAAGTACTCATCCACACTCTTGGAGTCTTGAGTTAACCACTGCAGCTTTTGGTACAAGCTCCTATAGTGATGGCTGGGTACAAATCTCCTTCTCATGAGCATCTTCATCTCCTCCCTTGTGGACACAGGTTGCTCTCCATTCTTTCTCCAATCATCACCACTCGATCCCAACAAATAATAGCATAATTAATGAATTCAATGGCAGTTAGCTTAACCTTCTTAATCTCCGAATAATTATGGCAATCAAACACCATTTTTGTCTTTGTTTCCCACTCCAGGTAAGCCTCTGGGTCATTTTTACCTTGGAAGGATGGGATCTTTAGCTTTTCACTGCTAAGTCATTATCCCTTCTATTCCCACCAATCCTATCTTGTCTATACCCAATCCTATCTCCTCTATATCCAATCTATCTTCTCTATCCCCAAACCAGCCCCGATTGTAATTTTGATCACCAAATCCTTCCACCTCCCCCTCTTCTTCTACATTAGCCCACCGAGCACGTCTTTGTTGTGGCACGTTAGGACGGTCTTGCTGATCTCTTCTCGGTGTCCCCGCTTCTATTCAATCCAGCCTTTCATGGATAGGCTCCAATTCAGCCCTCAAAATACATCTCATTTCTCCCATCAGTGCTTGCAATTGAAGATTTGGAAGTTGTCGAACTTCCTCAGCTGCACCTTCCTCTTGAATGTTGGACATATCTACAAAAGATTAAAGGAACCTCACCAACACTCCCTCAAGTGTTTTCTCTCGATATTATGGCACTCATGCTCGTGTTTGCACACAACTGGCTTTTACCCTTGATGATCTCACTCGCTCTTGCCTTTTCCCACTCAATTAGGTCTCATAAGCTCTTAATCGAACTCTAGAACAAATCACAATATCAAGTAACAATTCAAAATGAGAAAATCCAACCGAAACTCATCATGGCAGAAACTTTAAGGGAAAATGGAATGGTAGACTATTCAAAAGTAAGAGAAAACAAGAATTGGAATATTGAAGTTACTCCTAGTCAAGCAAAATCAAGGCATAAAATATAAGAGAAAATGGAAGATTAGAGGATTTTGAGAATAAGAGAGAACAAAGTGGAATATTGAATTTCCTTCCAATGATTCAATGAGACTCAAACTTGCACTGTCAGATTCTTCATCTTCTTTTTGTTGATTTGATTTTTTCTTCGTTTTCTTTTTGACGAATTTTTATTTCTTTTTTTTGACAATTTTTTTCATTTTTCTTAACCCCAAGTAAAAGATAGATGTAGCACTTGCCTCTAAACTGAAGCTCTGATACCAGATGATGCGAACCTCGCCAACACCGTGATGAAACCCGATACTGAGTATGATATGAACTTCAACAACTCGTGATGAAACCTATATTCAACTAAGGTCTCCAAGAAATGTATCCTTCTCAAGCTCTAAAGGTGGAACCTTAACCCATTACCTATAAAGAGGTAAGAACCTTGGTATATTGAACACGCCACAATCAACTATGGAAGGGTTGACTGATAAGTCGAGGATGAGCACCATGGATTGATCTGATAAGTTCGAAGGTTCCAAAAGAACCAAATAAAACAAGAACTCTTTCGAAGGTTCTAAAAGAACCAAATAAAATAAGAGTTCGAACTTGTTGGAGTAATTCGTGGCGTTCATCCCCGACTTATCAATCAACCCTTCCATAATTGATTGTGGCGTCTTCAATATACAAGGTTCTTACCTCTTTATAGGTAATGGGTTAAGGTTCCACCTTTAGAGCTTGAGAAGGACACGTTTCCTAAAGACCTTAGTTGAATACGGGTTTCATCACGAGTTAGTAGGTTCATATCAAACTTGGTATCCGGTTTCATCATGGTGTTGGCAAGATTCGCGTCAAAGTACCTTGAACCAACTGGGATGGGAGCCACTGGCTGATTCTTGCTACATGGATCGCCATGAGAACGGAAAGCTTAGCATTGTGCGATTGTTAAAAAAAAAACAGAGAAGAGAGTGAAATAGAAAATAAGTAACTCACCCATTGACAGACATGATTCTCTCATAGGAAATGGTCACTATTCTTTGGAAACTTTTCTATGATGGCCTGAAGTTTGTCAAATACATATGATGAGGAATTGGGCGAAATTCATGTTTCAAATAGTTCTAAGGGACTTCTAAAGAGTCGTCATTCAAAGGAAGAATCTTTTTAAGTATTTTAATCAAATTAACGGCATTGCCGATGGTTAAATCCAATGACTGGTTGTACAACAGAGTTGTCTTGGCAAATGTAGACACCAAAGCATGCTTAAACGAAACCCTTTCCATGCCAGTCTAACTTGGTCCGTGCCTTTGATCCTTGCCCCTTCAAAGGTTTGTCAGGTGGCGATCCTGGGTATTCTAGCTTCCAATTATGGAACTCCTGGTTTTGCGATGTCAGGTTTTGAAGACAAGGCATGTTCATCTTACTTGCAAAACTTGAAATTGAAGCTTTGATCCAGTTTCTCATGGAAAGAAAGACCATTCAAAATGAGTCAATTTTCGCAGGAAATTCAAGCTAGGAGAGGGTCAAAGAAATCCTAGGGGCATGTTCATCTATTTTATCATTTTTGAGAAGCGGATTCTTAATTACTTTTGGAAAAGAGGGAGTGACTAATTGAGAGGTATTCAAATCTTGCAGGAAGTTGATTCAGGAGAGGGCAATGCGAAACAAATGTCCAGATGGGATTGAATCGGATAACTTTTAAAATAGAGGATTTGGAAACTCTCTCCCCTTCTATTTCGGCAAATCATGTCAATATTTGCTACTCTTCCCCTAAAACACACTATGGCCACTCTTTGAATTAGTAAAAGAAAAGGCGCATTTGTGATTGAACTACTTCATTCATCATGATTATCACCATTGAAAGTGGGGCTGACGACAAAATTGCTTGTCGCAAGGCTTTATAGGTGTGAAAAGACAATGTTGAAAAGTGTCATTGCCGATGAAGCCAAAGCGGAGCAAGCTATCTTGGGTTGTTGATTTGTGAACCCAAGATGAACAAACATGCATGAAAAATAAGCTCGAGAGAATGGGGCAAAAGTAAAAAATGCAATCATGACTCAACAGTAGAGTTAGAGATTCCGAAACAAGCTCAGTGGTAGAATTTTTTATACGATCAGATTCATTTCTCAATAGCTTGAAAGGTGTCTCCAATTTGTGCTAAGAATGGATTCGTCTATGCTCTAGCCAATGCTTGAATAGTGTTCAAAACTTTGTGCTCGGAGCGCATCTCTTTCTACATTACATTTCAAGCTTAAAGCATGCTTGCATCTTGGCACCCACAGCACATATTCATCTTCTTTCCCTTCCGTGGGAACATTCTATAAATCCCCAAAGCAGGCAGGAGCATTCTGTAAAACAAACTACTTTCGTGGGAATGCTATGTAAAATTCCTGAAGAGGTTGGGAGCGTTTTGTAAATTCAGTCTTCTCGCCTTTGCATCCAGAGCGCGTTTATTTTCCTTTGCACATGGAGCGCATTTTCCCCCTTTCATGCTAAGAGCATACCTTTGCGCCCAAAGCGCATCTTATCTTTGACACCCAAAGTGTACCTTTGTGCTTAGAGTGCATTTTTATCTTTTCACACTCAAAGAGTGTCATTGCCCCCAGAGCACGTTTATTTTCTTTTGCACCCGGAGCACCTTTTTCCCTTTTCACTCCCAGAGCGTGCCTTTACACCCAGAGCTAGTTTTATCCTTTGATGCCCAGAGCATACCTTTACGCCTAGAGAGCGTTTTTATCTTTTCACGTCCAAAGCGTCCCATTGTGCCCCCAGAGCGTACTTATTTTCCTTTGTACCTGTAGTGCATTTTTCTCCTCTCACACCCAGAGTGTGCCTTTGCACCCAAAGCACATTTTATCTTTTATACCCAAAGTGCATTTTTATCTTTTCACACCCAGAATGTGCCACTGCTGATGCGGACAAGGTTGCCACGCAAGACTCTACTCATATCGAGAGAGACTTGATCTTAGATGAAGGAAACCCAATGACAAGAGGCAGACTAAAGAAATGACAAGATGTATTGGAGCTCTAACTAATGGGTTGATAGCCCAAGGAATTAAAGTTCAAGCTGAAAAGAGACAAGACGCCTTAATCTTATTTGTTGAGGCTCGAACACAAGCCCAACTGGAGGTGTAAGCCATGATATAGCCCAAGCCCATGACACTCAATAAGGGAGGAAGTAATATTCAGCCTAAAGAAAGGAAAATTCGTCCATAATGAAGCAGCCACAAATAAAGGAAGAATATATGAGTAAATTACCTTAATTATCTAGGATTTTGAGTTTCCATATTTAATTATAGAAAGAATATTATTTTGGCTCATTACTAGAGATATATTTGGAAGGATATGAGCAGCCAATTGACCATATATATCGTTTTCTATACTCATGTATGGACAGAATAGTTTTGATTAGAATATCAAATTGAAGGTGTGTTCATCTTTGTAAGGTAAATCTCTCTTTTGCTCTTGTGAAATCTTACTTTTGTCGAACTAATATTTTAGTTTGGTGATCCAAGTTTCCCAAAGCCGCCAATTCGTGCCTCGACCCGGTGAGTCATCGTGTGGATTGGTCCTGTATTCGTGGTTAGGTGAATGGTCTAAGTAGCAGGTCACGTTTCCTTTCGTTGGTTGGCTATTTGCACCCGTTTGGTTTCGAACCAAATCCTTTTTCCCCTTTCAACCTACGCTGTGAGAATTGGGCCACCCCACAAGTTCCACATCAACTGCACCTAGAGCACGTTTATTTTCCTTTGCACCCGGAGCATGTTTTTCCCCTTTTCATGCACAGAGTGTGCCTTTGTGCCTAGAGCACATTTTATCTTATATGCCCTAAGCGTACCCTTGTGCTCAGAGCGCATTTTTATTTTTTCACCCCTAGAGCATGCATTTGCGCCTAGAGAGCATTTATTTTCCTAAGCACGTTTTCCCCCTTTCACGCCCAGAATGTGCCTTTGAGCCCAAAGCACATTTTTTCCCCTTTCACACCTAGAACGTGCCTTTATGCCTAGAGCACATTTTTATCTTTTCATGCTCAGAGCGTGTTCATTTTCCTTTGCACCTAGAGCACGATTTTCTCTTTCATGCCTAGAGCATGTTTTCCCCTTTCACTCCTAGAGTGTGCTTTTGTGCTCAGAGCACATTTTATATTTACGCCCATAGTGTACCATTGCACCCAAAGCGCATTTTTTTTCCTTTGCGCCCATAGCGCGTTTATTTTCCATTGCACCCAAAGCACATTTTTCCTCTTTCACAACCAAAGTGTGCCTTTACGCCTAGGGAGCATTTTATCTTTTATGCCCAAAAGTGTACCTTTGTGCCCATAGCATGTTTTTATCTTTTCATGCCCAAAGCGCATTTATTTTCCTTTGCGCTTGGAGCGCATTTTTCCCCTTAATGCTTAGAGTGTGCCTTTATGCACAGAGCGCATTTATTTTCCTTTGTGCGTGGAGTGCATTTTTCCCTTTCATGCCTAGAGTGTGCCTTCCCGCCCAGAGTGTGTTAATTTGCCTTTGCACCTAGAGCGCGTTTTTATTTTTTCATGCCTAGAGCGGCCTTTGCACTGCACATTTATTTTTCTTTGCGTCCGGAGTGCATTTTTCCCCTTTCACGCCTAGAGCGTGCCTTTGTGCCCAAGCACATTTATTTTCCTTTGCACATAGATTGCGTTTTTATCCTTTTACGCCCAAAGTGCGTTTATTTTCATTTGCACTCAAAAGTGCATTTTTATCCTTTCAAGCCCAAGCGTGCCTCTGTGCATTTATTTCCTTTTGTGCCCGAAACACATTTTTCCCCTTTCATGCCTAGAGCTTGCCAATTTCATGTCTAGTCTATCTCTGGCCCATTATTGCACTCCTCCCTCTTGCCCAGATGTTTGCGCTCAGAGCATATCATTATCTTCTCACTCATTGTAATGTTTTGTAGAATACCTTTCTCTTTGTATAGTTGTAGTTTATGGAGAAAGTAGGATTGAAGAAACCCAAAAAAAAAAAGAAGAAGGGCAATACCAAAGAAACAAAAAAATTTGAAGAAAATAAAGCAAAAACAAAACAAACAAATAAACAAAAGTAAAAAATAAACAAAGCAAAAAAAACAAAATTAAAAAATTTTAATTAAAAAGAAAAAATGAAAGAATGAAAAAACAAAAAGAGGAAGATGAAAAAAGAAGAAGAAAGTCAATAAGAAGAGAATTCAGAGAAGGATGTCCCTGAGAGGTTAGATTTCTGACTCTTTCCAAACTAATGTTAGGTCTCTTTGCTCGTCTTTGAAGTGACCATCTAATCGAATCAATGACTTCTCATCGAGAGTCGCTTCAAAAAGGGCAATTGTTGACACCTTATTTTGGCCCAGAAAGTACCTGGGTTTGGACCTTGAAAAAATTGAGTGAGCAAGTGCCCATATCAGACCTGATGTGATGTTTGAGATTAAAATTAAGGATCTAATTGGATTGAGCAAAGGGCAAATTTAGAGTCATTGTGAAGAGCATCAAATTAGGTCCGATTTGAGGTATTTTCATCCCCTGAATTTGATTCTAAAAAGAAGATATGATTTTTAAGCGAAATTAGTCGAATCTGTCAAATTCATTTATCCTGGTTAGTTTTATTTAGAAAACTGTAACTAATTATAGGAAAGTCCCAACTGAGCAAAATAAGTATCATTTGAATCTTAACTACTTAAAGATTAAATAAAAAATAGAACACTTCGTTAAGTGATTGAGAATCAGCTTAGAAAAGAATATTTTTTGTACCCCAGAGAGTTATAAGAGTCAGTAGAAATTAGGTAGGATGAATTATTATATAGGATATATTTAAAAGCTTTATTGGAATTTCTTTCCTAATAAAGTCTTATATTTGAATAAATTTTACTGAAAAGACTAAAAATTAAAAAATAGTAAAATACTCTAGGGTTTCGCTATATAAGGACCCTAGCAGCCGCAAAAGAAGGCGAGGGCCAAAAACGGAAAAGAGGAATGAAAAACCCTCAGCAGCAACATAGAGAGGGAAAATTGCACCAATGGTGCAAAATGTTTTGCCACGGTTCCTTTCTGGTATAAAAAGAAATTTTCGTTTCTCGTTGATACAAAATCTTTTAAAATTGTTCCCTTTTAATACAATCTGTTAACTTGCCCTAACGGTGTTAGATTTTATGCTGACGTGGCATCCAATTTGATTTAAAGGCTGACGTGGAATCCAGCTCTTCTTTTACCCGACCCGACCCGACCCGACCTCACTCGAACTCTTTTAAAAAAGTCCACCCGACCCGACTCGTTTATTGTTCTGCTTTTCATTTTTCTTTCTTTTTAGGGTTCCAGCGAAGAGAAATAGTAGAGCTCTCTATCAGTGCTTGCCCCTGTCAGCTCCAAGCACCTGAAGACCATTCGCCCACCCATGGGAGCAAAGCCCTCATCAAGGCCTCAACTCACTGCTCGCCCAGGTAAATTTTGTTTCCAACAAGATGTTTAGTTCAACATTGTTGATTTCAAACAGCAACAAAAATAATGAAAATTCCAGCCAAAGAGACCGTACTGGAATTCTGGGTAGTGGTCACTCGAGAATTGCCGAAATCCATGCTCTGGGGCTTGTGACTTGAATTCGATGAAATCCTCTGTAATATAATACTAAGTAATAATGATTCAGTGTCAGTTGTTGCACTCGGTGATTGATGATGTGCTGCATTTTGATTTCCTAATGCATTTGAATGTACCTAGGCACCTACTGTTGTTGATTGATACACAAGTTGTTGTCCCTGTTTTTAATGATATGTTGGTATGAACTTTACTTCGTATGTTTCAATTAATATAAGAGCAATTGACTATGATCTTTATTGGCCAGTGGATGAGTTCCGGAGGTAAGTAGATTCACTTAGGTGTTATACTGCATCTTGACTAATCTATTTGCTAAGTTAAACTACAAAATGTACTTTTGATTCTGAAATTGGTTATCTTTATATTTCTTGATTCTTTCATTTGGACCATGTGACGATATCTTGAAGGACATCTTCATGCCTATTTCTCGAATTGCTCATAAACCAACTATTATATTAATGCTTGGATCAGTAATTGCTCGCTGACCTTAAACATTTTTCTCCATGGCAGAGCTACAAATCATTACTTTGGATTGCAGAAGAGAGTGCCAGGGAATGAAGTCGTAAGAGAATAAAGTTGTAAAACAAAGAAGATGGAGAAATACGAGATTGTATTAACTGTAATTTACTGGGTTTATATGGTGTTTTTTGGATTTTTTATTCAAAGAATGAAGTTGATTGTAGGTTGTATGGTTGTAGCGATGGAGAAGAATTTGGTTGAAGTTAAGAGTCATGTATCTTAACAATTGTTCCACAATATATAAGAGTGCAGTTTTGTTTTTTGAGTTTATTTAGTGTGTAAAACATATTGAAATGAAAGAGCCATGCTTCTTCCCTTTATCTTGTTGTGATTCCTTTTGGATTTTTATAAAGAGCCCAAAACATACAATAGCACAACATCACAAGACATTGTAGCACTTATAGAGCACACATATAACAATGGAACACATGTAATAGATCCCATACTAGATTTCAACTTCATTAATCAAAAGCAATGCCATCGTTCAATGGTATTCGTCCCATCTCATCAAAATACATCTAAAATGTCATTGTTTAAGGATCAAGTTCAAAGACATCTAAAGCCGCTCAGCTCAAAAAGATACTTCAACATATTTATACACATTTCATTAGATTGGTTGGCCAGAAGATCCAGTCCTGGCAGCGATCCTTTTTCTTCACTCGTTCTCTTTGTCTTTTTGTGACTGGAAGACCCATCTCCATATGTCTGATTGACTGGAAGACTTAGATTGTCTCGTGATGGTTCTCCGCAACCTGATGATAAACATTGACTCTCCTAATGGAGGTTGTGGTGCAACTGCTTGGGAAGTATCCTGAAACCAAGTGAAAGAAGAAATAAGTAGCACATAAATTATTTGAACAATCATATACGAGAGATTTTACCTCACTATTCCTTTCAATGAAGGTTGAACTTGGTACATATGTCTACTCAGTAGTTGAAACAGAGGCTGGCCTTTTCTTTCGAAATTGCATATATTTAGCTAATCAGATATGAAAAATAAAATGGCTTTACTGAAGTTATATTTCTAAATATTATACTCATAGGTATCTTAAATCTTGGTTCTGGTGGTTCTGGTAGTTCTTCTTGTTCTTCAATCACAGCATTAGTTGAGTTGGATCTCTTGTGACATGTTCTTCTATTGTGACTACCCTTACCTCCACATGTACCACATGTACTAACTATAGAATCCTTATTACTTAAGATTTCTACTCCATCTTGTGCAGCCACCACTTCGTCAATTGTCTTTCGTCTTACCTTAGGTGGTCTGCCTTTCTTAATCTTCATGAGTGGGGGCTTAACTGCTGGTCTCCCAGTTTGATCATAATCATCCATGTCTCTAAGTGGGTTTATGACATATGAATATGCATCTTTAAATGTGTTCAAACTATAGCAATCATCAACAAAAAACTGAGGATTCCTCCTCTCTTTGAAAATGCAAGAAATGGAATGATGGCAGGGAATGCCTGAGAGTTGCCACCTACGACAACTACATGTCATTTTTTCCAAATCAATGACATGTATTTTATCATCTTGAGAAACACTATACTTTCTTGCTCCTGCTTCAGTTGGCTAGTAGTTGGAAGCCATAATTTCATCCTTTCCAACTTTCTCAAAATTTTTGGGCAAATCTGTCCAGTGTATTTTTCCGCTACCTTTCTCTTCATGCACATTCTCTTCATCAACTTGCATCTAATCATCTCTAGCATTGTCAAAATATGTTGATCTCTAGCTTCAAGGATGCATCTGATGTATAGAAACATAAATAATGTCACAACCAATAAACATAGTGGGAGACGATCCACACAAAAATGCAAAAAAAAAAATTCTAACCTATTGAATGACTCCGAATGGTTGTTTAGAAGAATATCACACTTAGAGTATTCCTTAAAGTGTGCTTTCAACCATTGATGAGGAGGCTTATCAAATAACCATTCCCAAGCCTTTATGTCTTCCTTCTTAAGCACTTCCATTCTCCTATCATATTCAGCAGGATAAGTGGCCTTTGCTGCAGCCAGAGTAGATCTTTCAACTCTTTGCCCTTCTTAATGGTATCTGCTTGATGTAAATGATAAACTATAATATATTAGTGAACGAAAATATTAATCATACAAAAGGAAAGTTGATCTCTAACCTGTTCTGCACATATTCTTCCACAAATGTCTTAAGCAAAATCTTTTTTCAGCATGGGGCATGATCTCATGAAGTGCATGAACAAACCCTGTCTCCAAGAAAAATCAAACCTTGATTAGATAGTTCAATATTTTGTAAGTAAAATGATGAAAATAAATAGAGAACAAATAAAGCATACCTTTTCTTTGTCAGCCATAAAGGTCCAACAAGAAGAATTACTAATGTTCAAGTCATTTTGTAGGTTTCTCAGAAACCAAGTCCACGACTCTCTACTTTCCACATCAACTACCGCATATGCAATTAGGAATATGCAATCATTTCCATCTATCCCAACTACTGCAAGAAGTTGGCCTGTATATGTTCCCTTTAGAAAGCATCCATCTAATCCTATTAAAGGCCTACATCCAGCTAGGAATCCCCTTTTACAAGCATCAAGGCAAACATACATATTCTGAAAAATTAAATGGTCACAACCTATAAACATAGTTGTACCGGGATTGGTCCTTTGTAGCTCTCCTGCATAATCCCACAATTTGCCGTACTGCTTCTCTTCAGAACCTCTAAGACTTTCCAAAGCGTGTCTCTTTGCCCTCCATAACTTTTTTCTACCACTCTTAACCTTATAATCAATCTCTAGTTGATGAGCAAAAGACTTACTAGGGTCAGCTCTAAGGTGGTCCGTATATGTTTCACTAAGCCATTTGTAAGTCACATACCTGTCAGGTAACTCTAAACCACAACTATGATTGTCTTTAAATTTCTTAATTTGGATGGCTCTACACTTTTTGTTCAATGAAGCATTCAACATCCATCCATCATAGTTTTTGCACTTTGCACTCAGCACTCACCCTATCTTTGTTATTCCTGACAATTTTCACATACACCTTGTTAACTATAGCATATTGTTTGATGGCTTTTTTCAACACCTTTGTACTTGCAAACAACATACCAGCCTTGAATTTTGGATTCCTCATATCTCTTTCTGTTATAAACTCGGGCCACCTTTTTGATGTTTCCTCCTCATCATTAGAATGAATACTATCAAAGCCATCGAATTGAGCTCTTTCATCTGCTGCCCAACTATGATCTGACTCATCGCATTCATCCTCATTAGCCCCATCCTGACTTCTATTTTCACACTCTCTAACCTCAATCTGCTACTCATTCTCATTGTCATCTTCATCTTGTAAATCTTCATTCAAATCAAAGTCACTATCTTCAAATACAATAGTATCATTTGAGTCATTACCATCACTACCATCATCTTCAATAGCATCAACAGCAACATCATGCTCTGTAAAGGAAAAAAAATCATTTTTTTAAAACAAAAAAAAAAACAATAATAAAAATAAAGTTTGAATCTTTACAGCACTAACTAAAAAAAATCGTAACTACTCCCTTAAAATGTCTATACGATGTAAATGCAAATTGTTGTAGGTGAAATCAGGGCTATAAGTAAGGTAACTTACCCTCCACGTCAGCCACCTCTTCTCCCTCAAGACCCATCATCTAGCCTCTTCTGATTTTAGCCATTCTAGATCGAGATCTTCTGTTTCGCCCTTTGGTATGCAAAAAACTCTAACTTGTGCCCTCTGCACAAGGTTTCGCCCTCTGCTCTTGCTTTCCCAGAAACGTGAAGAAGAAGAAGAACGAAACTGATGAAATGGCTTAACCGAGTGATGTCTAATGTGAGAGGTTTAATAAAGGAGTCGGGTCGGGTGAACTCTTTTTAAAAGAAGTTGGGTCAGGTCGGGTAAAAGAAGAGCCAGATTCCACGTTAGCCTTTAAATCCAACTGGATGCCACGTCAGCGTAAAATCTAACACCGTTAGGGCAAATTAACGGATTATATTAAAAGGGAACAATTTTAAAAGATTTTGTACCAACGAGAAATGAAAATTTCTTTTTGTACCAAAAAGGAACCGTGGCAAAACATTTTGCACCATTGGTGCAATTTTCCCACATAGAGAGGGGAAGAATGGCAAAGATTTCTACTCGTGGGAAGCCACAATTGCTTGATTGGAGACCAGCCATCGCCACCGCCTGTAGCTGCCCAAGCTTCATGGGCGATACCCTACAGCCACCGTTCTCCGACACCGTCTTGACTCACAGATCATCTCCTTCCTTAGATTGAACCACCCTTCTACTCATTCTCTTTAGGTCGAGTCTACCTTCGACCATACCATTCCACTTTGAGCCTTCAATCCCTGCTCCACCATCGGTGCTTCACCAAGTCCTATCATCCGAGAACGACCTGTCAAACCACCAAGACTGAGCCCTGCTCCACTGAACTCTGTCGCAGTCCCCGGCACTACCCACCCTTGAGCAACGTCCTTCGCCCGATCCTTCCTTGCACGAATCACAAGACCCAAGCCTATCCCCCAATTGGCTCATCCCATAGCTCACACATCTGTGAGCCATTTCTGGCCATTGCTTCGTCAATTACAAAGCCCTGCTGCTATGGAGTATTCCCGGATTGGTCTCCCTTGTCCAACTTGACCGGTAAGTGGGTAAGGGCATCCTGTGTCCTACTAATGCTTCTCGGCCATTAAGAATAGTGTGTCTATTGTTGATTAGTCTTGAATGTAGCTGCTTAATTGCACTATTTGATTCAAATATTTTACCGATTTCGCTTGCAGGCTAGAAATCAAATCTGTTTGTTGTTACTTGACCTTATTTGTTGCTGATTATTGAAATCCCAACTGTGTGGTTTGCTATTACTATTGAATACCACTTCCTTGATGCTTAATCTCCTAGAATCAGTTAAGAACAAGGTCATTTTGTTTCTGTGGTTGTGGTTGGTTCTTATGTGATTATTTGGCATGATTTTGATGGCAGTTTATGTAAGAACGGGGTTGTTTTGTTTTTGTGGCCAAGCTGGTCCTGATCCAATGATTTCACACAATTTTTAATGCTATATTCAATTGGAATAGGGACGTGGAAGCTCAGTCATTGTTGCCGGCCATCGCTTCGAGCTTTTCTCTTAGTTTTAACATAGTTCATGTTGTGAACTAGGACTGGTATATTCAGTTGATGCAGCTTCATTGCTTGATATTCCCTCTTGGTTTGAATGTCATTTTCACCGAGAATGGGGCTGTGCATACTCAATAATGCAGCAGCTCCTCCCTTGATAATTTCACATGATTTTGATGTCATGTTTTATGGGAAAAGAGCTCTTTATTATCTGTCATTGCAGCAGGAGCATTTTCTCTTGATTTTCATTGTCATTCCAAAGGTGAATAAGGCTATTTAATGTTTAGCATTGTAGCTAGACTTTTCTCAATGATTTCCCTTGTTTAGAGTGCATTTTCCAAGGGAATAGAGCCATTCATTATCAATTGTTGCAGCAATTGCTTGCTCAGTGTTTTCCATTGATTTCAATGACATTTCTAATAGGAAAAAGGGCTATTTAACACCAGCAGTTGCTTTTTTTTTAATGACATTTTCAAGGAGGAAAGAGTCCATGTTATTCAAGTTATATGACAGATCTCTGCAGTGTGTTTTCCACTGATGTGCATGACATCTTTGTTAGGGAATTGAGCTATGCTAATCTTTGCTTGATGATTTCTTGTGATCTTGATTCCGTATTCTTATGAGAATAGAGCCATTCAACCCATTATTGCAGCTGCTCTCCTTCCTGCCATTTCTTAATTTTAACGATGGTTTTTAATAGAAATGTGGCTGAATGGTTCATTTGGTTGCTGGTGGTTCCTTGCTCGATGATTTCGCCTGCTTTCGATACATTTTCAATGTGAATAGAACTATATATTGGTTATGATTGTAGCAGCTCCTTACTCGATGATTCCTACCATCTTTGATGACTATTTGAGGATATTAGAGCCTTAATTTGCTTGTCATTGCTATCGCGCCATTTGGTGGTTGATTGATTCTCATTTATAGCCATTTCCGTAGTTCTTAACTTCCAGTTTTATGGCTACACTTGCTGCTCCATTTGGGATTACTCGAGACTCATTTCTGGCGGTTCTTTAGCATTTAATTCTAGATTTTACAGTGTCACTTGTGGCATCACTTCATGATTGTTCAAGACTTGTTTTTATCAATTCTTTAGTTGTTAACCTTGGTTTTAGGGTTGTCACTTGTTGCTCTTTTTTGAGGTTGTTTGATGCATACTAGTCCCTCACTTGTTAATCTTGTTTGTGGATGAATTGCCTAGTGCCCTTTCAATTGATTGATGTGTGATATGATTACATCTTCTTGACTCAAGGTGGGATTTGGGGATTTCATTGTACTTGAGTGCACAAATGTAACGGGGCGGGTCGTGTGTGTGTGTGAGAGAGAGAGAGATGTGATGATGGATGCCTATAACCAAAATGTAGTGAAACTCTTTAACTTTCGTGCTTAGATTAGGACGTATTGTATCAAGCTAGGGCACGTGATCTTTATTGTTGATCTTGATTTTGGACTTACAATTTGACCCTCGATTAGGGTAACAATTTGGCAAATTAAAATGTGCAAACAAATAAACAAACAACCTAGACATAGGGATGGGTACCGATTTTCGGCATGTTGATTGGCTTGCGAGCCCTTCGAATGTAATAAGACCCCCAAGTCTTAACTTTGGTTCAAGACCAACAAATAATGATCAAGGTGGTCAGTATCACGCTTCCTTAGGTGAATGATTTGTTTTTGATCGACTTTAGGACCGGTCCTTAATGATTAGTGGTGACTCCAAAAATTTGAACATGATGAAAGTCCCAAGTTAGGCCTCGTGCATGCCTATAGCCCCTGGGGCTATTCATGTCGAAACTATTTCCAAGTCCGATAAGGACGAAAAGAGAGACTTTGAAGAACCTCAAGTGGTAGTCGTAGATCTCCTTTTCTTTTTCCTTTTTAGGAATATCTAGGTACCTTTTTTTGTAACTTTGGATTTGACAAATTGGATAAAGTGCAGTTTTTTACCTACAACTTTATCCATTATTTGCTCATCAATAAATGTTCAAGCTTTATCGTGGTGATCATTAGCCTCTTCGTTTTTTTAATAATGTGACCGAACCTAGACCAATGTAGCCAAGATTGCATACATACCCTTGTGAGGGATCAGATCATGACGTAGTTCAGGAAAGACTAGAGTTTTTTTTTAAAATGTGGCTGAACCTCAATCAGTGTAGTCAAGGCTGCCTACGTACCCTTGTGAGGGTTCAAGTCATAATATAGTTCATGAACAAGATGTCTTCTTTAGGTGCAGTAGTGCTTCAGGAACTTCCCGCCAATGGGGCCAATTCTCAAGCCATCTTTGTCAACCAACTTGTAGGCTCCGTTTGTGTGTACTTTAATGACATAGGGGTCATCTGATGCACATCAAGGTGCTGATCATCAGCTTAAGGCTAAAGCTACAAGAGACCATTTGTCACTTCTAGAAGGCCCGGTCACAAGACTTCAGGCAAAGCGATTCAAGGAAGCACTAAATGGACTAATGAAGAACATTGGGTTAATTGTTTGAAAGGAGAGACCGAGATAAGCCCAAGTGCATATCAAGGCCTAATCTACATGATCGGAATAATATATCCATGACTATAGTTTTCATGTGCGGAGTTGTTTATTATGGGGTGGGAGTAGTTTCCATGTGGGGGAGTTGTTTATTATGGAATGCTGAGTAATTTCCATGAGTATTTCATGCATTGCCTCTTTTAAATGATTGCTCCCATTATATAAGGGAGGGAGCCACGAATTTGTAAGAACCTTTGATCATTCTCAGAATTGAAGCTTTATACTCTCTTTTGGTTCTTGAAAAAACTTCTAAAACTTATCGAGTTTTATCTCGTGGCATTCAAACAATCATAACTTATCACCCTCATGGTGTGGCGTTTCTTGTCTTCGTAATCTTGGTTCGTTCCAAATCTTGGTTTGTTCCAAATCTTGGTTACGGGTCAAGCCTCAAACCCTTGTCTTCTCGTTCTTGGAGTTCTATCCATCATTGTTTTCGGGTTTCATCTCTGTTGTCGGTGGGGTTCGTGTCATCTAGTATCAGAGCTTCAGTTTAGAGGCAAGTGCTACATCTATCTTTTACTTGTGGTTCAAAGAAAAAAATGTCAAAAAAAGGAAAAAAATTTGTCATAAAAAAGAAAAAATCAATTATGCAAAAAGAAGAAGAATCTAATTATGCAAGTCTGAGTCTCATGGAATCATTGGAAGTAATTTCAACATTCCACTTTATTCTCTGTTATTCTCAAAATCCTCTAATCTTTCATTTTCTCTGATATTTTCTACCTCAATTTTGCTTAATGTAAGTCTGATATTGTTGAATCACTAGGAGTAACTTCAATATTCCATTTCTTGTTTTCTCTTACTTTCAAATGCTCTACTCTTCCATTTTCCCTTAAAGTTTCTACCATGATGAGTTTCGGTTGGATTATCTCATTTTGAATTGTTACTTGATATTCTGATTTGTTCTAGAGTTCAATTAAGAGCTAAAGAGACATAATCGAGTGGGAAAAGGCAAGACCGAGTGAGATCATCAGAGGGTAAAAGCCAATTGTGTGCAAACACGAGCATGAGTGCCATAATATCGAGAGAAAACACGTGAGGGAGTGCTGGTGAGGTTCCTTTGATCTTTACAGATATGTCCAACATTCAAGAGGAAGGTGCAGCTAAGGAAGTTCGACAACCTCCAAATCTTTAATTGCAAGCACTGACGGGAGAAATAAGACTATGTTGAGGGCTAAATTGGAGCCTATCCGGTTGGATCGAGTAGAAGGAGGGACATCGAGAAGAGATCGGCAAGACCGTCCTAATGTGCCACAACAAAGATGTGCTCGGTGGGCTAATGTAGAAGAAGAGGAGGATGTGGAAGGATTTGGTGATCAAAATTACAATCGGGGCTAGTTTGGGAATAGAGAAGATAGGATTGGTGGGAATAGAAGGGATAATGACTTAGGCAATGTAAAGCTGAAGATCCCATCCTGCCAAGGTAAAAATGACCTAGAGGCTTACTTGGAGTGGGAAACGAAGATGGAAATGGTGTTTGATTGCCATAATTATTCGGAGATTAAGAAGGTTAAGCTAGCTGCCATTGAATTCACTGATTACGCTATTGTTTGGTGGGATCAGGTGGTGATGAATCAGAGAAGGAATGGAGGGCAACCTATGTCCACATGGGAGAAGATGAAGATGCTCATGAGAAGGAGATTTGTGCCCAGCCATTATTATAGGAGCTTGTACCAAAAGCTGCAGAGGTTAAATCAAGGCTCCAAGAGTGTGGATGAGTACTTCAAGGAGATGGAGGTAGCTATGATGTGGGCTAATGTGGATGAAGATCGAGAAGCGACCATGGCTAAGTTCTTGCATGGTTTAAACCCAGAAATTACCGATATTGTTGAATTGCAGCATTATTTAGAGTTATCAGACATGGTGCACCAAACAATAAATGTGGAGGAACAACTCAAGAGGAAAAGTTTGGCTAGGAGGGGACAACCAATGCTACCAATAGCACATGGAAGGTAGCTCCAAAAAAAGAGGAACAGCTGCAAAACAAGCAGAAGTTTGAACCCTTCAAGAAGCCAAAACCAGTGATATCAAGTGCTTTAAATGTCAGGGATGAGGTCACATAGCCAGCCAGTGTGCAAAAGGGTGATGGTGATAAATGCCCACAGACAACTTGAGTAGGAAGAGGAGGATGAAGTAGCTGATGAAGTGCCACAAATTGACGATAGTGACGATGGGCAACATGTTGTTGTTGGAGATTTATTGGTGGGCAGACAAGTTCTCAATTTGCAAGTCAAGGAGGAAGAAGGTAACCAGAAGGAGAACTTGTTTCATACTCGTTGCTTCGTAAATAACAGGGTTTGCAGTGTTATCATTGATGGAGGAAGTTGCACCAATGCAGCAGGCACTGATTTGGTGGAGAAATTGTCACTACCAACCTTGAGACATCCATTCCCTTATCGACTACAGTGACTAATTGATTGTGGTGAAATCAAGGTGACAAAGCAAGTTTTGGTAGCAATTTCCATTGGCAAATATGAAGATGAGTTGTTGTGTGATGTGGTGCCAATGCATGCATGCCATCTATTGTTGGAGAGACATGGCAGTTTCATCGAAAGGTAACACATGATGGGTTCACAAATAAGTATTCCTTTGCTTTGAAGGGACAGCATATTACTCTTGTGTCATTGCCTCCATGACAAGTTATGGAGGATCAGTTGAATCTACAAAGATCAAATGAAGAGAAGAGAGAAAAAGAAAATGAGAGGAAGGAAATTGAGAAGAAAAAAATTGAGAGAAAAGAGTCCAAAAGGAGCTGAAAAGAATGAAAGAAAAATCGAGGAAGCTGTGAATAGAGAGGAGAGAAAAAAGAGAAAAGAAAACAACTTTTGTGCAAGGAAAAGTGAGATTAAGAGAGCTATGTTTTCAAATCAACTGCCATTTATACTTTTGTGTAAGGAGTCACTCTTGAGCACTAATGATCTTAACAATTCTCTGCCAAGTATTGTTGTTTCTCTCTTACAGGAATTTGAGGATGTATTTCCCGAAGAGGTTCCACCTGGCATGCCTCCGATTCGAGGGATCGAACATCAAATCGATTTCATACCCGGTGCATCCATTCCGAACCGACCTGCATATAGAAACAATCTGGAGGAAACAAAGGAACTTCAAAGGCAAGTGACTGAGTTGCTGGAGAGGGGTACGTTCGGGAAAGCATGACCCTTGTGCGGTTCCAGTGCTACTAGTTCCTAAATAGGATGGGACATGGAGAATGTGTGTTGATTGCCGAGCCATCAATAACATAACGGTAAAGTATCGTCACCCAATTCCTAGACTTGATGATATGCTTGATGAGCTACATGGTTCTTGTGTGTTCGCAAAGATTGATCTTAGGAGCGGGGATCATCAAATCAGGATGAAGGAAGGTGATGAATGGAAGACTGCTTTTAAGACTAAGCATGGATTATATGGGTGGTTAGTGATGCCTTTTGGTTTAACTAATGCTCCAAACACTTTTATGCGTTTGATGAACCATGTTTTACGTGCTTTCATAGGCAAATGCGTAGTTGTATATTTCGATGATATTTTACCTCAAGAAATGTTCCTTCTGCACAGAAAGAGTTGTGTTTCTTGGTTTTGTTGTTAGTGCTAAAGGTGTTGAGATGGATGAGGAAAAGGTGAAAGCAATCCAGGAGTGGTCAACATCTACTACAGTCAGCCAAGTGAGGAGTTTCCATGGTTTGGCAAGCTTTTATAGGCGATTTGTTCATAATTTTAATAGCATTGTAGCTCCTCTTACTGAGGCGATCAAGAAAAACAAGCCATTCAAGTGGGGAGAGGAACAAAGAGAAAGCATTTAACACTTTGAAAGAAAAGCTAAGTTCTACTGCTTTACTAATCCTACCAAACTTTTCTATAACATTTGAAATCGAACGTGATGCTTCCGGTATTGGTATAGGTGTTGTACTTATGCAAGAAAGGAGACCCATTGCTTACTTCAGTGAGAAGTTGAGTGGAGCCGCTCTCAACTATCCCACGTATGACAAGGAGATGTACGCATTGGTGAGGGCATTGGAGACGTTGCAGCATTACCTATGGCCAAAGGAGTTGTGATTCACATAGATCATCAATCTCTAAAGCATTTGAAGGGTCAGCAAAAGTTGAACCGACGCGATGCTAAATTGGTGGAGTTCATTGAGACATTTCCTTATGTGATCTGGTACAAGTAAGGCAAGGTGAACATGGTCGTTGATGCCTTATCTCGAAGGTATGCTTTGCTATCCACTCTAGATGCGAAATTGCTTGGATTTGAATATATCAAGGACTTGTATGCTAAAGATGTTGATTTTGCTTATGTGTTCAATGCATGCGAAAGGACTGCACTTGGAAAGTTCTATAGGCATGATGGATTTTTATTTCATGAAAATAGATGGTGCATGTCTTTGTGTTGATTGTGTGAATTGCTTGTTAGGGAAGCCCATGGTGGTAGTCTGATGGGGCATTTTGGTGTTGCTAAGACTCTAGGGACTTTGCAAAATCATTTCTTTTGGCCGCATATGAAACGTGATGTGAAGAAAATTTGTGAGAAGTGTATCACCTGCAAACATTGTTTGCTGGTGATACACTTCATGAACCTTGGACTAATATTTCGATGGACTTTGTTTTGGGTTTACCTAGGACTAAGAGGGGGAGAGACTCGGTTTTCGTCGTGGTAGATAGGTTTTCCAAGATGGCTCATTTTATTCCATGTCATAAAACCAATGATGCATCACATGTGGCTGATTTGTTCTTTAGAGAGGTTGTTAGGTTGCATGGCATGCCTAGAACTATTGCCTCTGATAGGAATGCAAAATTTTTTAGTTACTTTTGGAAGACTTTGTGGGGGAAGTTGGGGACTAAATTATTGTTCTCTACTACTTGTCATCCCCAAACCGATGGACAAACTGAAGTTGTGAATCGAACTTTGTCATTCTTCCTCCGTACTGTCATTAAAAGGAATTTGAAAACATGGGAGGATTGGTTACCACACGTTGAATTTGCTTACAATAGAAGCATACATTCTGCAACTCAGTTTTTGCCATTTGAACTTGTTTATGGATTCAATCCATTGTCACCATTAGATTTGATTCCTTTGCCTTTAAGTGAGCATGTAAACCTAGATGGCAAGAAGAAGACTGAATTCGTGAAGCAAATTCATGAACAAGCATGGTTCAATATTGAGAGAAAGACCCAGCAATATGTTCATCAAGCCAACAAAGGGCGAAAGAAGTTAGTGTTTGAACCAGGAGATTGGGTTTGGTTGCACCTGCAGAAGGAGCAGTTTCTAGAGAATCGACATTCTAAACTCCTACCTCAGGGCAATAGGCCATTTCAAGTGGTGGAGCGCATCAATGATAATGCCTACAAGCTTGATTTGCCAAGTGAGTATGGTGTACATACTACGTTTAATGTTGTTGACTTGTCTCCTTTTGATGTAGGTGATGATTTGAGGTCAAATCCTTCTCAAGAGGGGGAGAATGATCATTAAGGTGCCGATCATCGGCTTAAGGCTGGAGCTATAAGAGACCATTTGTCACTTCTAGAAGGCCCGGTCACAAAACTTCGGGTGAAGCGATTCAAGGAAGAACTAAATGGACTAATTAAAGAACACTGGCCTGATTATTTGAAAGGAGAGACCTAGATAAGTCCAAGTGCAGATCAAGGCCTAATCCACATGATTGGAATAATATATCCATGACTGTAGTTTCCATGTGGGGGAGTTGTTTATTATGGAATGCTGAGTAGTTTCCTTGAGTATTTCAAGCATTGCCTCTTTTAAATGATTGCTCCCATTATATAAGGGAGGGAGCCACGAATGTAAGAACCTTTGATTATTCTCAAAATTGAAAGCTTTATGCTCTCTTCTAGTTCTTGAAACAACTTCTGAACTTATCAAGGTTTATCTCATGGCATTCAAACAATCGAAACTTATCACCCTCACGATGTGGCATTTCTTGTCTTCGTAGTCTTGGTTTGTTCCAGATCTTGATTACGGGTTAAGCCTCAAACCCTTGTCTTCTCATTCTTGGGATTCTATCCATCATTGTTCCCGGATTTCATCGTTGTTGTCGGTGGGGTTCGTGTCACCATCCCACTTAGGAAGAAATTTGTTTCCAATTTTGTGGGTAACAACAATTGGTCTTCCTACTGCAAGGACTAAGTTGCCAACTTAAAAGAGCATATACGAAGATGTTTGTCAAAAAGCTTAGACATCCGATCATGGTAGCATTCGAGTAGTTGATAACGTTGAGCCTTTTCTCGTCCAATGCCCCTAGCTTTTTGAGTTGGAATTTAGCGTTTTCTTCACTTGTAAGCACTTCTTGCAATGCTATTCTCAAAGATGGGATTTGGCGCCCTAGTAGGAGAGCAGCTTAGATCTTGCATACCAGCGAATAACGAGTGGCCGAAGTTGGGATTTAGTATGGTGTCCGATATGCAAACAAAGCTTCACCAATCTTCCCATGTCGGCCTCTCTTTGACTTATCAACTATGTTCTTGAGGAGACTACAAAGAGTTTTATTGAAGGCCTCAACAAATCCATTTACTATTGTGTTGTAGGCAGAGGAGTTATACTACTTGAAGCTGAACTTTTCGCAAAGTTTGTCCGTGACCTTATTGTAGAATGGCCTCCCATTATTAGTGATGACATAGCAAGGCATGCCATACATGAAGATGATGTTTGTGTATAAAGTTGACCACTTTCTCCTTTTTCACCTCGCAAAATGAAGCAACTTCAGCCCACCTGGAGTAGTGGTCAATAGCGACAAGGATGTATGAATGCTTGCCGAACGACTTTGGTGTCAGTGGTCCAATGACATCTAAACCCCATGCATCAAAGGGCCATGAGGTGGTCATGGGATGCAGTGGTTCCAGTGGCTATTGAATAAAATTTGCACTGACTTGATAGGCTTGACATCTCTGTGCATAGTCCATGTAGTCCTTCACCATGGTAGGCCTGTAGTACCCCATCCTCTTGAGCTGGAAGTGGAGTTTTGGACCTGATTGGTGAGCACCACACACTCCAAAGTGTGCCTCCTCCAATTCTTTGGAGGCTTTATTGTCACTAAGACACGTTAAGAAGATGTTGTTGAAAGATTGCTGATAAAGGGTGATCTTGAAGTAGATGAGTCGAGGTGCTCGATGCTTTATATCAGTTATATGCTCGGAGTTGTCTGATTGCTTATCGTATTCCAATTAATTGATAAGATGTTGTCACCAATCTTCTCTGTCAACTTCATAGACTGATGTTGCTCTACATTTGTCGTCACTTTGAGTATCGTCCACCGAAGGAATAACCACTTGTGGCACATTGGGACCTTCACTTCTTCTCCCGTCAAAGTGAGGGCAGGTGCTGAGCAAGCAAGCGATTTAGCTTGCCTATTCGACTCGCTAGGAACATGTTCTAATGTGAAGTGCTCAAATTGCTAAATGTGTTTATCAGCATATTGAGAAAACGAGATCTACTAGGGCTTCCTCACCTCATATGTTAAGAGGAGTTAATGCATCACTAGCTTGGAATCTCCGAAGATTTTAAGCTCGGCAATATTCTTCTCTATTGCCATCTCGAGTCCAAGAATAAGTGCTTGGTACTCAGTGATATTGTTTGAGCACCTTTCATTGGGAGCAAAAGCATAAGGCAACACGTCACCTTATGGAGGGACAAAGATGACTCCTACCCCCACACCATGTTTGCTTGTTGCCCATTGAAGTACATGCTCTTAGGTCGTGTCAGCTCAACGAGCATAACATCTCGTCTGGTAAATCATCTAAGAAATTCCAAGAATCAGGAATTGGATGGTCAGCAAGGAAGACCTCAAGAGCTTGTCCTTTAATTGCCTTTTAAGGTACGTATGCAATTTCGAGCCCTTGCAATAGTAATGCCCATTTCCTACTCACCTTGAAAAGTTAGAGCGAGACATGATGTACTTGGCAGGGTTTACTCCTGAGATGAGTCGGATTGGATGCACCTAAAAGTAATGTCACAACTTCTGGACAGAGAAGATCAGGGCCAAACATATTTTCTCGATGGACATGTAATTCATTTCTGCCATAGCCAAGGTCTGACTCAGGTAATAAAGGGCATTCTCCTTCTCTTCTCCCCATTTTCTTGAGCGAGGAGGATGCTCAAGGATCGTTCCTGAGTTGACAGGCCGAGTATGAGCGCTCGACCATAGAGTATGAGTGATCGACCTGGTATCGAAGCTTGCAAAATGGGTGGCTTAAGCAAATACTCCTTTATACTTTTGAAGACTACAAGCCTGATCCAAGGCAAACTCTACATCCTTCTTCATGAGCTAATTAAATGATTGATATCATCTGGCAAGATTGGAAATGAAGCGATGGATGTATGTTGGCTTCCCTTGTAGGCTTTTAAGCTCATGAAGGTTCCTTGGTTTGCGCATCTTTAAGAACGCATTGATTTTTGAAGAAATCAATCTCGATTCCACGACGTCGCATAATGAATCTAAGAAACTTACCAAATGTGACCCTGAACGCGCACTTCAAAGGGTTCATCCTGAGTTCGTAACAATGGAGACGATCAAAAACTTTTCAAAGGTCTGTTAAGTGCCTTCCCTTTTCTTAGTCTTCACAATCAAGTCATCAACATAGCATTCAACTTGCTTATAAAGCATATCATTAAATATCTTCTGCATCACCCTTTGGTATGTTGCCCCCACATTTTTCAATCCAAATGGCACAACTTTGCAGCAGTAAATAATGCCCTTTGGCATCAAAAAGCTATCAATTTTTCATCTTTCGGAGCCATGCGGATTTGGTTGTAACCGAATTTTCCATCCATGAAGGAGAGAGCTTCATGACCGGTCGTTGCACCAACCATAATCTCCGTGATGGGCAGCTGAAAGTCGTCCTTAGGACATACATTATTGAGGTCACGAGAATCCACACATATGCGGATTTGGTGGTCATTCTTTCTTGTCGACACGATGTTTGCAATCTAGGTGGGGTAAGGGTCCTCTCGAATGAACCGCACTTCCATCAACTTGTCCACCTTAGCCATTATTATTTGGGATGGTATTGCCTATGTGCTTGTTTGATTGGACGCACTCCATGTTTAATAGAGAGCCTATGACAGCCCACTACTGATATGCCTAGATGGGACCTAAAGGGTGCATTTGCTTATCCTATAACCTAACTTGCCATTGTGCCTGGATTGGATCTAAAAGCTATATTTGCTTATCTTATAACCTGAATCAGATCTAAATATTCTTTTGCATATTCATTATTTATATTAGGCTAAGACATATCTAGATCCTACAACATTTACATAAAATACATAAAGTCCTATGAGATGCATTTGGGTTGCGCATTGAAATATGATATAATTACTTGGATTTAAGCCTAAAATGAAGCCCATTCACAGCCCAGCTCTGCTATAGATGAATTTTTAAAGTGGATAATGATAGATTTAAGGAAATCGCAGAAAGTATTAGGGAGAAAGAATTAGCTAAAAGGTAAAAGGAGTTGTGTAAGGGTATGGTGACACTTGTCCTACAACTCAGCAGATCTCCTCCTTCCTAAGACAAATATAACTCATTCAATCACCATTTGTAGCCATTGAAGCAAACATCATATATATATATAGAGAGAGAGAGAGAGAGAGAGGGAGCAAATTGAAGGAGAGTTTTCAAGGCTTTACAATAAGTAAGTTAGTTTTCCATAGTTCAAACATCAATATTCATTAACTTTGATGTTGGCTAAAATCATTCTTAGTTTGTGATTAGTGTAATAAGTTAGCTACGAAGTTTACTTTATTGAATTGGTATAAAAGTGTTGTTGTTGGTTTAAGGAGCAATGGTGTTTTAGAGATGTATTTGAACACGTTGCCAGCATCACTAGCTTGGTGTGATGAATGTTTTAATGTGTGTGGTTGAATTAATGGATCAATGATGTTTGCTAATCCGTCATATTTAAGTTGTTGTGATTAGAGGTCAATGAGTATATTTAAGTTTAATTAAGCATGATTAGCATAATATTGTATGTTTTGTTGTTGTGTTAAGGTTTAATTGGTGTAATTAGAGAATACAAAGCTTGATTAGTAACATTAGATTACTACATTGAAGTGTTTATGAAATTGCTTAGGTCATCATGAGCTAGATTAGCATGATAAGACAAGTTTAGTTATTCTTAAGAAGTGTAATTAAGCTTGATTAAGCTTGCTAAAGATGATGATCCATTTTGGATTGCTATGTGAATGATGCATATCGCTGACATTGTATGATTCCTATGAGATTGGGGTATGTTCAACTAATATGAATATGCAACATAATATGCAATAAGAGCCTGAGCGGTTGAAGCATGCATAGCATGCATTCATATGCATATGTTGCAAGGGATAAATGATGATACAATGCCCCGGAAGGGAAAATGAATGGCCATTGATCAGTTGATAATGTTATACGAATGATGATACGAAAGGTTCTAGTGAGGAACATGATGATATGATATAATCTCGATGGGTTGAATGGACCACTGATCAGCTGGTAATGTTTACAATTACCTAGAAGGGTCTACTGGCCTGTTGGTAATGTGCATGCAGTCACAAGGCTATTAGGTCATTAGATAGTTATCGGGTACTGTACTCACTCATGATTCCACTAAATCATATGATATTGCATAAGGAAGTGATATTGTTGCTTGTGTAAGCCTACGTGATGCTTACAGGTAAGTATGGATACTTCCGGTGGTTGAATGTTGTTTCTATTATGAATTGAAAGGATTGTGCTAAATAGCTTCCATTTTAGTTGACGAATTTTAATGATTGTACTATGGATCGTCAACTTACTGAGCAATGTAGGCTTAACTTTTTATTTTAACATCTCAGATCATTAGAGTTGAAGTTCAATGCTAGGAGCCGGGGATATACGTAGAAGTGTTTTTGAAATCATCCATTTGGATAGAAGGTATATAGTGGTCAGCCCTTATAATTACTTTTGGATAGAGTTGTTTCAAGGGTCTCATTATGTAAATAGGATGTAAGACATGAGTATGGACTAAATTTCAAGTCTTGTACATAGTGAGTGCAAATAAAAGAGTTGTAATAGTAATTAAGTTTCTTATAATTTAGTTTGCTCTGAATGAACAAGTATAAGTTGTTTTAATCAGGTATCACTGAACTAGAATTGATTCGATGCACTACGATGTTTTAAACTAGTTACACGCTTCCACAACCCCATTTGATCGACCACGATTAGTCGTGGTCATGAATCAAGCCACAGCTTGATTCGAGTCATGACAGTTATGATATTAGAGCAGTAGGATATAAAAATTGATCCTAGACTTGTCTAGTTGTGTCAAGTGTCTGGAGTTGATGTTTGAATGATTTATTCAATGTATGTGCATTCTGCTTACATTCAAGATATATTAGAATGAGGGGAGCTAGCGGGAGTCCAAATCCTCGACTGGAGGGTATCTTTCATGCTTTGGATCAAATAATGGATATTATGAGGGCTCAAATGAGTGAACATGACCGTCATAATGCTGCTCGAGGTGAACAAGTTGAGACCGTCAAGAGATGTGCTGTGGGATAGTTTATAAAACTTAATCCTCCTAAATTTCAAGGGGCTGATGATCCAGCAGAAGCTGAGGGTTGGATTAATAAGGTAGAGAAGATATTTGCAGCTTGACTTATTGTGAAGAGGACATGATCATTTTTGCTAGTTTATACTTGAAGGCAATGCCGAACATTGGTGGAGAGCAACAAAGCCAAGACTTATAGCTGGTGGTCAAGCTATTACCCAGAGGAGATTTGTTGAGGTCTTCCTCGGGAAATACTTTTCTGATTGTGCTTTTGATCAAAAGGTTATCAATTTCTTGAAGTTAGAGCAAGGCAATGTGACAGTGGATCAATATGATGCTTGTTTCGCAGAACTATCCAGGTTTGCACCTCAACTTATTGTTAATGAATGTGAGAGAGCCAAGAAGTTTGAGAGGGGCTTGAAGCTTGCGATTCAAAGTAAATTTGCTGCCTTGATGTTATGCATGTACAATGATGTCTATGAGAAAGCTCAACTAGTGGAGAAGGATATGGCAAAATACTATTTCAAATCACGAGCAGAAAAATAAAGAAAGAGGTTTTTCTTCTTATTCTCAGCAATTGAAGCCGAAGACTTATGATTTTAAGAAGTCTAAGGAGAAGGCTCCGATGTTGAAAGGGCAACCCCATCAGAATTACGATCGATGTGATAAATGTGGAAAAGCCCACCAATCGCCTTGTCGTGTAGGATCGGGAGCATGTTTTAAGTGTAAAGATAAAAGATTGTCCCCATATGTGACAATAGAATCCAACTAATCGGGAGTGAGGGCACAAAAGTCGAATGTACAGGAAAGGGTTTATGCTCTTACGGAGAGGGATGCTGAAGCCTCAAACTGTCATTACAGCTAACCTCCCGATATTCAGTAATATGGCTTATATCTTGTTGGATTCTAGTTCCACGCATTCCTTTGTCTCACCTCATTTTGCACGGCATTTGAAGATCAACCATGAACCGCTGGGATACCAATTAGCAATATCCACTACTGTTGGAGATTCCCTAATTTCTTATACGGTTTACAAATCATGCATTATCCAATTGGGTGATAGGAACTTGGATGCTGATTTGATTGTTTTACCAATGAGTGACTTTGATGTGATTCTAGGCATGGATTGGCTTTCTACTTATCATGCTTGCCTAGACTACAATAAAAAAGTAGTTACATGTACTAGTCACAATCAGCCTATGTTTTATTTTGTGGGAAATAGGGAGTCTGGTGCTTACTCTTTGATTTCATACATTAAAGCTAACAAATTACTTAGCAAGGGGTGTGAGGGCTTCCTTGCTTATGTAGTAGAGGATAAAAAGGAAAGGGTAAGCATAGAGGATGTTCCTATTACTAAAGAGTTTCCAGACGTATTCCCAGAAGAATTACCGGGCCTATCCCCTGATAGGGAAATTGAGTTCTCTATTGAGTTACTTCCTAGAACAACTCCTATTTCAAAGACTCCTTATCGAATGGCTCCTATAGAACTGAAGGAATTCAAAGAGCAATTGCAAGAACTTTTGGAGAAGGGTTTTTTTCAACCTAGTGTATCCCCATGGGGTGCTTCAGTATTGTTTGTAAAGAAGCAGGATGGATCCTTGAGACTATGCATAGATTATAGGCAGTTGAATAGAGTAGCAGTGAAGAACAAGTATCCTTTGCCTAGAATTGATGATTTGTTCGACCAATTGCAAAGGCCTGAGTTTTTCTCTAAGATTGATCTTAGATCAGGGTATCACCAGCTCATAGTTAGTAGAGATGATGTTCCTAACACGATATGGTCATTATGAGTTTCTGATTTTGGTGATGTGTTTAAAGAATGCACAAAAAGGTCTCATGAGAAATACTACTTGCTTGATGGTTTCTGTTTCGAGAAAATAAGCTTTGCATTCCCCATTCTTCTTTGCGTGAGTTACTAGTTAGGGAAGCACATGGCGGTGATTTGATGGGTCATTTTGGGGTAGCTAAAACATTGGCTATGTTGCATGATCATTTTTTTTTTCTGGCCTCATATGAAATGGGATGTTGAGAGGATTTGTGAAAAGTGCATTACATGTAGACAAGCTAAATCTAAGTTACAACCACATGGATTACATGTAGACAAGCTAAATCTAAGTGCATTACATGTAGACAAGCTAAATCTAAGTTACACCATTGCCTATTCCTAGTGAGCCTTGGGTTGACATTTCCATGGACTTTGTTTTAGGATTACCTAGGTCTAAGAAAGGGAGAGACTCAATCTTTGTGGTTGTTGATAGATTCTCTAAAATGGCACATTTCATTGCATGTCAAAAGACGGATGATACATCTCATATAGCTGATTTATTTTTCAAGGAGCTTATTAGGTTGCATGGCATGCCTAGAGGCATTGTTTCAGATAGAGATGCAAAGTTCTTGAATTACTTTTGGAAGACATTGTGGGGAAGGTTAGGCACCAATTTATTATACCCTACAACTTATCACCCACAAACTGATGGTCAAACTGAAGTAGTGAACAGGACTTTATCTACTTTGTTACGTGCTATTATTAAGAAGAATTTGAAATCATGGGAAGATTGTTTGCCACATGTAGAATTTTCTTATAATAGAAGTGTTCATTCTGCAACCAAGTTTTCACCATTTGAGATTGTTTATGGGTTTAATCCACTAACACCATTGGATTTATCTCCTTTGCCTTTGAGTGAACGTGCTAACTTAGATGGAAAAAAGAAAGCTGAATTTGTAAAGCAAATCCATGAAAAGGCACGCTTGAACAGAGAAAGGAGAACTAAGCAATATATCAAAGAAGCAAATAAGGGATGTAAACAAGTGATGTTTGAACCTAGAGAGTGGGTGTGGTTGCACATGAGGAAGGAACGGTTTCCTGAAAGATGACGTTCAAAACTCCTTCCAAGGGGTGACGGACCTTTCCAAGTGGCGACGGACCTTTCCAAGTGGTGACGGACCTTTCCAAGTGCTAGAGCGAATAAATGACAATGCCTACAAGTTGGATTTACTAGGTGAGTATGGTGTCAGAGCAAGCTTTAATGTCTCTGATCTATCTCCGTTTGATTCAGTGAAGATTTGAGGACAAATCCTTCAAAAGAGTGGGAGAATGATGCAAATCAAGAGCATGGTGCAAGAGATACGGTTAAAGTTCTAAACAGACCAATCACGATGGCACGGGCCAAGAAGTTTAGAGAAGATCTTAATAGGCTGGCTCGAGAAATGACTCAAGCGAATTTGATGAAGCAAGTCCGCATGTGCCAGCAACATATGTTAGCATTATTGAAGTTTTCGAAGATTCCAGTCAAAGATGAATATTACATTTCTAAGTAATATATTACCTTTCTAAGTAATATATTACCTTTCTAAGTCAAAATATTAGGGTAACATTTCATTGTTTCCTAGACAGTAGTTAGAATATTTTTATTGCCTATTACATAGGAGGCAATCTAGAGAAACAATATTTTGTATATCTTGTAATCTTAGCCTATTTTAGGTCCGAGCTGAGGTTGGACGAATTTTTAAGACTTCTAATGTTATTCAATACACAATTTCATGAGGAATTCGCTCTTCTTGGTTTTTGAGAAGACTCGTAGAACTTATCAAGGTTTCTTGTGGCGTTCTACAACTGGAATTATTACTTCGAACCTCGGGGTGTGGCGTCCTTTCCAAACCGTAGCTTTGGTTCCTATCTCGCTAGGTAGTGGGTCAAACTTCGCCTTCGAAACTTGTTCTTTGCAGATCTTAGGTTTCTCTTTCATATATTGTTGTCGGGTTTTGCCATGTGTTGGTAAGGTTTGCATCACCAGTAGCACGAAAATTTATCATAATCTTCGAGAGTATTAGTGGTAAAGTGGCATGAAGAATGATATTGCTGAATTTGTATCAAAATGCTTGGTTTGTCAACATGTTAAAGTAGAGCACTAGAGACCTGGAGGTACTTTACAACCGCTCCCTATCCCTCAATGGAAATGGAAAGATGTGATGATGGACTTTGTTCAAAGATTGCCAAGGACTGCAAAGGGCCATAACGCGATATGGGTTGTTACTGATCAGCTGATAAAATCTACTCATTTCCTTCCCATCAGAATGGATTACATTTTGAACAAGCTTGCGAAAGTTTAAATTGAAGAGATTGTCCGACTACATGGAGTGCAAAATACAATTACCTCTGACCGGTATCCTCGCTTTACATCACATTCCTGGAAGGCTTTGCAACAAGCATTAGGAACTAAATTGCAATTCAGCTCTGCCTTTCATCCTCAAACAGATGGTCAATCAAAAAAGACTAGTCAGACTCTCAAAGATATGCTATGTCCTTGCATTATGGACCTTGGTGGTGGCTGGAATAATCATATATTTTTGATAGAGTTTGCATATAATAACAGCTATCAGAGTAGTAATGGAATGGCACTGCATGAGGCATTATATGGAAGAAAGTGCCGGTCACAAATTTGTTGGGAAGAGGCTGGTGAGTGGAAACTAACAAGCCCGGAGTTGATTCAGATCACAAATGATAAAATCAAGCTCATTCAGGAAAGACTACGAATAGCACAAGGCAAACAAAAAAGTTATGCTGACAATTGGAGAAGACCTCTTGAATTTAAGGAAGTTGATCATGCATTCTTGAAGATATCTCCGCCAAAGGGTGTCATGAGGTTCGGCAAGAAAGGAAAACTGAGTCCATGGTATATTGGTCCGTTTTAAATACTTGAGAAAGTCGGGGCTGTTGCTTATCATTGCATTACCTCCTAAATTAGCAAATGTGCATAATGTGTTCTATGTGCCAATGCTATAGAAGTATGAACCAGATCCATCTCATGTAATTGATTTCTAACCAATACAGCTCGAGGAGGATATGTCATATGAAGAGAGGCCTATCCTATTCAAATTCTGGATCGGAAGAAACAAGAGCTTAGGTCGAAGGTAATTCCATTGGTGAAAGTTCAGTGGCAACACTATGATATCGAGGAAGCCACCTAGGAATGTGAAGAGGATAAGAATAATTGATATTCCTATCTGTTTGCTGAGTGAGGTACACCAAATTTTGAGGATGAAATTCTCTTAAGGGGTTAGAATGTGATAGCCCACAATTAACATGCCTAGATGGGATCCAGATTTGCTTATCCTATAACCTGACTTGCCAATGTGCCTAGATTGGATCTAAAAGCTATATTTACTTATCTTATAACTTGAATCGGATATAAATACTGTTTTGCATGTTCATTACTTATATTGGGCTAAGACATATCTAGATACTACAACATGTCTAGTTTTGGGCTGAACCATAACTCAAAATCAAATCTAGTTACATTATTAAACTAGGCTTAGAATTTGGCTGAGATTACATAAAATACCTAAAGTCCTGTGATGTATTTGGGTTAGGCCATGAAGTTTGATATAATTACTTGGATTTAAGCCCAAAATGAAGCCCAGGACGAATTTTTAAAGTGGATGATGATAGATTTAAGGAAATAGCATAAAGTACTAGGGAGAAAAAATTAGCTAAAAGGTAAAAGGAGTTGTGTAGGGGTGTGGTGACACTTGTCCTACAACTCAGCAGATCTCCTCCTTCCTAAAACAAATATAACTCATTCAATCACCATTTGCAGCCATTGAAGCAAACATCATATATATATATATAGAGAGAGAGAGAGAGAGAGAGAGAGAGAGCAGATTGAAGGAGAGGTTTCAAGGCTTTACAATAAGTAAGTTGGTTTTCCATAGTTTAAACATCAATATTCATTAACTTTGATATTGGCTTAAATCATTCTTAGCTTGTGATTAGTGTATATAAGTCAGCCATGAAGTTTAGTTTATTGAATTGGTATAAAAGTATTTTTGTTGGCTCAAGAACCAATGGTGTTTTAGAGATGTATTTGAACATGTTGTTAGCATCACTAGCTTGGTGTGATGAATGCTTTAATATGTGCGGTTGAATTAATGGATCAATGATGTTTGCTAATCTACCATGTTTAAGTTGTTTTGATTAGAGGTTAATGAGTATACTTAAGATTAACTAAGCATGATTAGCATGATATTGTATGTTTCATTGTCGTGCTCAGGTTTAATTGGTGTAATTATAGAGTACCAAGCTTGATTAGTAACAACCGATTACTACATTGAAGGGTTTTATGAAATTGCTTACGTGAGCATGAGCTGGATTACCATGATAAGACAATCTTAATTATTCTTAAGAAGTATAATTAAGCTCAATTAAGCTTGCTGAAGATGATGATCCATTTTGGATTGCTATGTGAATGATGCGTATTGCTGACATTGTATGATTTCCACGAGAGTAGGGTATGTTCAACTAACATGAATATGCAACATAATATGCAATAAGAGCTTGAGCGGTTGAAGCATGCACAACATGCAATCAGATGCATATCCCGCAAGGGATAAATGATGATACAATGCCCCGGAAGGGGAAATGAATAGCCACTGATCAATTGGTAATGCTATACGAATGATGATACGAAAGGTTTTTGTGAGAGACATGATGATACGATATAATCTCGAAAGGGATAAATAGGCCACTAATCATCTGGTAATGTTTACGATTACCCAGAAGAATTCACTGGCCAGTTGGTAATGTACATGCATTCACAAGGCTATTAGGTCATTAGATAGTTTTCAGTACTGCACTCACTCATGATTCCACTAAATCATATGATATTGCATAAGGAAGTGATATTGTTGCTTGTGTGATGCGAGCCTCGCCAACAACATGAGGCGACCCAATACCAAGTATGATAAGAACCTCACTAACACGTGACGAAACCCGTATACGACTAAGGTCTCCAAGAAACGTGTCCTTATCAAGCTCAAAAGGTGGAACCTTGACCCATTAACTATTAAGAGATAAGAACATTGGTATAGTGAAGACACCACAATCAACTATTGAAGGGTTGATTGATAAGTCGGGGTTGAACGCCACGAATTACTCCACTAAGTTTGACTGTTCTAAAGAACCAAATAAAATAAGAATTCACTCTTATTAATTCATTTCCTAAATGAATGAAAAATACAATGTGACCCTCTTGGGAATTTATAAAAATATAAAAGTTTGTAAATATATCCTAATAGCTATCCTAAAGATTTGGTAAATATAATCTAAATATAACCAAAAGATATCCTAAGGATATTCCTAGGAAACCACAATATTTCCTAAAGATAACAAAAATATACTCTTCTAATTTATTGGAATTGTAATATACTAGATATATTTAGCAAATATAGGCAAATATTGCTTGATATCTTTTCGCTCATTTTGATCCTCTTTCCCTTGTAACTGATATTGACTTCTATTCTTGGTATCCTTGTCTTGATTCACATCATTGTGTAAACCTATGTGATGCTTACAAGTAAGTACGGATACTTCTGATGGTTGAATGTTGTTTCTATTATGAATTGAAGGGATTGTGTTGAATAGCTTCCATTTTAGTTTATGGATTTTAATGTTTGAACTATGGATTGTGATGCAAACCTTACCAACACGTGGCAAAACCCGACAACAATATATGGAAAAGAACCCCAAGATAAGCAAAGAACAAGTTCCGAAGGCGAGCTTTGACCCACTACCTAGCTACGAGATAGGAACCAAAGCTACGATGTGGAAAGGAAGCCACACCCCAAGGAACGAAGTGATAAGTCCAGTTGTAGAATGCCACAAGAAACCTCAATAAGTTCTACGAGTCTTCTCAAAAACCAAGAAGAGCAAATTTCTTACGAAATTGTGTATTGAATAACAAAGAAGTCTTAAAAATTTGTCCAACTTTAGCCCAGACTTATAAATAAGCTAAGATTACAAGATATGCGAAATATTGTTTCTACAGATTGCCTCCTCTGTAATAGGCAACAAAAATATTCTAACTACTATCTAGGAAACAATGAAATATTACCCTAATATTCTAACTTAGAAAGGTAATTTATTACTTAGTGACATGAGCCCCACCGACAACAGCGATGAAACCCAGGAACAATGATAGCTAGAATCCCAAGAATGAGAAGACAAGGGTTTGAAGCTTGACTCGTAACCAAGATCTGGAACGAACCAAGACTACGAAGATAAGAAATGCCACACCACAAGGGTGATAAGTTTCGATTGTTTGAATGCCACGAAATAAAACTTGATAAGTTCAAAAGTTATTTTGAGAACCAAAAAAGAGAGTAAAACTTTCAATTCTGAGAATGATCAAAGGTCCTTACAAATTCATGGCTCCCTCCCTCATATAATGGGAGCAATCATTTAAAAGAGGTAATGTATGAAATACTCATGGAAACTACTCAGCATTCCATAATAAAGAACTCCCCCACACGGAAACTACTCAGCACCCCATAATAAACAACTCTGTACATGGAAATTACAGTCATGGATATATTATTCTAATAATGTGGATTAGGCCTTGATCTGCACTTCGGCTTATCCCGGTCTCTCCTTTCAAATAATTAGCCCAGTGTTCTTCAATTAGTCCATTTAGTGCTTCCTTGAATCGCTTCACCTGAAGTCTTGTAACCGGACCTTTTGGAAGTGACAAATGGTCTATTATAGCTCCAGCCTTAAGCCGATGAACAGGACCTTGATGTGCATCATTCTCGCCCTCTTGAGAAGGATTTGACCTCAAATCATCCCTACATCAAAAGGAGACAAGCCAACAACATTAAACGTAGTATGTACACCATACTCACGTGGCAAATCAAGCTTGTAGGTATTATCATTTATGCGCTCCACCGCTTGAAATGGCCCATCACCTCGAGGTAGGAGTTTAGAACGTCATTTCTCTAGAAACTACTCCTTTCGCAGGTGCAACCAAACCCAATCTCCCGGTTCAAACACTACCTTCTTGCGCCCTTTTGTTGGCTTGATGAACATATTGCTGGGTCTTTCTCTCAATATTGAACCTTGCTCGTTCATGAATTTGCTTCACGAATTCAGCCTTCTTCTTGCCATTTAGGTTTACATGCTCACTCAAAGGCAAAGGAATCAAATCTAATGGTGACAATAGATTGAATCCATAAACAAGTTCAAATGGCGAAAACTGAGTTGCAGAATGTATGCTTCTATTGTAAGCAAATTCAACATGCGGTAAACAATCCTCCCATGTTTGCAAATTCCTTTTAATGACAGCACGGAGTAAGAAGGACAAAGTTCGATTGACAACTTCAGTCTGTCCATTGGTTTGGGGATGACAAGTAGTAGTGAACAACAATTTAGTTCCCAACTTACCCCACAAAGTCTTCCAAAAGTAACTCAAAAACTTTGCTCCCCTATCAGAGACAATAGTTCTAGGCATGCTGTGCAACCTAACAACCTCTCTAAAGAACAAATCAGCCACATGTGATGCATCATCGGTTTTATGACATGGAATAAAATGAGCCATCTTGAAAAACCTATCTACCACAACAAAAACCAAGTCTCTCCCCCTCTTAGTCCTAGGTAAACCCAAAACAAAGTCCATCGAGATATCAGTCCAAGGTTCACTAGGTATAGACAAAGGAGTATACAAGCCATGTGGTTTCAACTTAGACTTAGCTTGTTTGCACGTGATACACTTCTCACAAATATTCTCCACATCACATTTCATATGCGGCCAAAAGAAATGATCTTGCAAAATCCCTAAAGTTTTAGCAACATCGAAATGCCCCATTAGACCACCCCCATGTGCTTCCCTAACAAGCAATTCATGCAATGAACACATAGGCATGCACAATCTATTTTCACAAAATAAAAATCCATCATACCTATAGAACTTTCCAAATGCAATCCTTTCGCATGCATTGAACACATCAGCAAAATCAACATCTTTAGCATACAAGTCCTTGATCTATTCAAATCCAAGTAATTTCGCATCTAAGTAAAGCATACCTCTGAGATAAGGCATCAGTGACCACGTTCTCCTTGCATTGCTTGTACCTGATCACATAAGGAAATGCCTCAATGAACTCCACTTATTTAGCATGGCGCCGGTTCAACTTTTGCTGACCCTTCAAATGCTTTAGAGATTAATGATCTATGTGAATCATGAACTCCTTTGGCCATAGGTAATGTCACCACGTCTCCAATGTCCTCACCAGTGCATACATTTCCTTGTCATACGTGGGATAGTTGAGAGGGGCTCCACTCAACTTCTCACTGAAGTAAGCAATGGGTCTCCCTTATTGCATAAGCACAGCACCTATACTAATACCGAAAGCATCACATTCGATTTCAAATGTTTTAGAAAAGTTTGGTAGGATTAGTAAAGGAGTAGAACTTAGCTTTTGTTTCAAAGTGTTAAATGCTTTCTCTTGTTCCTCTCCCCACCTGAATGGCTTGTTTTTCTTGATCTCCTCAGTAGGAGGAGCTACAATGCTACTAAAATTATGAACAAGCCGCCTATAAAAGCTTGCCAAACCATGGAAACTTCTCACTTGGCTGACTGTAGTAGGTGTCGGCCACTCCTGGATTGCTTTCACCTTTTCCTCATCCATCTCAACACCTTTAGCACTGACAACAAAACCAACAAAAACAACTTTTTCTGTGCAGAAGGAACATTTCTTGAGGTAAAATATCACTGAAATATACAACTACGAATTTGCCTATGAAAGCACGTAAAACATGGTTCATCAAATGCATAAAACTGCTTGGAGTATTAGTTAAACCAAAAGGCATCACTAACCACTCATATAATTCATGCTTAGTCTTAAAAGCAGTCTTCCATTCATCACCTTCCTTCATCCTAATCTTATGATCCCCGCTCCTAAGATCAATTTTTGTGAACACATAAGAATGATGTAGCTCATCAAGCATGTCATCAAGTCGAGGAATTGGGTGACGCTACTTTACCGTTTGTTGTTGATGGCTCAACAATCAACACATATTCTCCACGTCCCATCCTTTTTAGGAACTAGCAGCATTGGAACCGCACAAGGGCTCATGCTTTCCTGAACGTACTCCTTCTCCAATAACTCAGTCACTTGCCTTTGAAGCTCCTTTGTTTCCGCCGGATTGCTTCTATACGTAGGTCGGTTCGGAATGGATGCATCGGGCATGAAATCAATTTGATGTCCGATCCCTTGAATTGGAGGCAAACCGCGTGGAACCTCTTCGGGAAATACATCCTCGAATTCCTATAAGAGAGAAACAACAACACTTGGCAGAGAATTGTTAAGATCATTGTTACTCAAGAGTGCCTCCTTATACAAAAATATAAGTGGCAGCTGATTTGAAAACATACTCTCTTAATCTCACTTTTTCTTGCATAGAAGTTGTTTTCTTTTCTCTCCTCTCTATTCACAGCTTCCTCAATTTTTCTTTCGTTCTTTTCAGCTCCTTTGGACTCTTTTCTCTCAATTACTTTCTTCTCAATTTCTTTCCTCTCATTTTCTTTTTCTCTCTTCTTTTCATTCTATCTTTGCAGCTTCAACTGATCCTCCATAACTTGTCTTGGAGTCAATGGCACAAGAGTAATAGGGTGTTCCTTCAGTGTAAAGGAATACCTATTTGTGAACCCCATCATGTGTTACCTTCTGATCAAACTGCCAAGGTCTCCCCAACAATAAATGGCATGCATGCATTGGCACCATATCGCACAACAACTCATCTTCATATTTGTCGATTGAAATTGCTACCAAAACTTGCTCTGTCATCTTTATTTCATAGCAATCATTCAGCCACTGTAGTCGACAAGGGCGCGAATGTCTCAAGGTTGGCAGTGACAATTTCTCCAGCAAATCAGTGCTTGCCACAATGGTGCAACTTCCTACATCAATGATAATACTGCAAACCTTCTTATTTACAATGCAACGAGTATGAAACAAGTTCTCCCTCCAGTTAACTTTTTCCTCCTTAACTTGCAAATTGAGAACTGGTCTGACCACCAATAAATCTCCAACAATAGCATGTTGCTCATCATCACCTGTGGCACTTCATCAGCTACTTCATCCTCATCTTCCGATTCAAGTTCTCCGTGGGCATGTATCACCATCACCCTTTTGTTTGCACGTTGGCTGGCTATGTGACCTCGTCCCTGACATTTAAAGCACTTTATATCACAGGATTTGGAAGAAGTGGGCTCACTATTACCTTGAGTAGCTGATGTCACTGGATTTGGCTTCTTGAAGGGTCAAACTTCGGCTTGTTTTGCAGCTGTTCTTCTTTTTTTGGAGCTGCCTTCCATGTGCTGTTGGTAGCCATTGGTTGTCCCCTTCTAGCCAAACTTTTCCGCTTGAGTTGTTCCTCCACCTTTATTGCTTGGTGCACCATGTCTGACAACTATGCATGATGCTGCAATTCAACAACACCGGCAATTTCCGAGTTTAAACCATGCAAGAACCCAGCCATAGTTGCTTCTCAATCTTCATCCACATTAGCCCGCATCATAGCTACCTCCATTTCCTTGAAGTACTCATCCACACTCTTGGAGCCTTGAGTTAACCTCTGCAGCTTTTGGTACAAGCTCCTATAGTAATGGCTAGGCGCAAATCTCCTTCTAATGAGCTATGTTGTTCCCAAGGAGGGAGTAAAGATAGATCCTTATAAAGTTGAAGCTATTCATAGTTGGCCCACTCCTCAAACAATCCATAATATTTGAAGCTTGCATGGTCTTGCTTCTTTTTATCGATGTTTCATCAAGAATTTTAGCACTATTGTGGCGCCCATCACGGAATGCTTGAGAGGAGGGAGTTTCAAGTGGACTAAGGAGGCGGAAGCAAGCTTTGAGCTTATAAAAGAGAAGATTACAAATGCTCCAATTCTTTCTCTTCCAAACTTTAACAAGGTATTTGAAGTCGACTATGATGCTTCTATGCAGGAGTTGGTGCCGTCCTTAGTCAAGAAGGCAAGTCCATTGCTCTTATGGTGAGAAGTTCAATGATGCCCACAAGAAGTACTTCACCTATGAAAAGGAATTCTATGCCATTGCACGCATCTTGAATCATTGGAGTCAGTACTTGTTGCCACAACCATTCCTATTATATTTCGATCATGAGGTACTGAAGTTTCTTAATGGCCAACATAAGCTGATTCGAAGACATGCTGCATGGGTGGAATACTTACAAACATTCACCTTTTCTATAAGGCACAGAGCGGGAAAGCAAAATGTGGTGATTGATGCCCTTAGTCAAAGACATTTGCTGTTATCCACCATGGAAGTGAAAGTTACGGGGTTGGAAGTTGTGAAGGAGCAATACGAGTTAGATGCTGATTTTTGCAGCATATGGATAGAATGTCAAAGGGGTCCTTTGATTTCATGTTGATTGAAGATTATCTATTTAAAGGGAATTACTTATGTATTCCTCGAGGGTCTCTACGTGAAGCAATCATATTTGAAGCACATAACAGTGGAATGGTAGGACATTTTGGAAGAGACAAGACTTTAGCACGCACTCATGAATACTTCTACAAGCCAAAACTAGAAAGAGATGTGAACCATTTTATTCAATGATGTAGGACGTGCCACATTGCCAAATCCCATGGTCAGAATAGTGGGCTCTATACACCACCGCCAATTCCTCAATCTCCATGGGAAGATGTGAGCATGGATTTTGTTCTTGAACTTTCGAAGACACAACGGAATGAAGATTCTATCATGGTTGTCGTTGATCGGTTTTCTAAGATGGCACATTTTGTTCCTTACAACAAGTCATTTGATGCGACTGCTATTGCTCTATACTTTGGTGAGATTATTTGGCTTCATGGAATTCCTAAGACAATTACCTCAGACCGAGATGCCAAATTCATGAGTCAGTTTTGGCATCCACTTTGGAGGAAGTTGGGACCCGTCTTCAGTTTAGTACTACTTGTCATCCTCAAACGGATGGACAAACTGAGGTGGCAAATAGAAGCTTGGGAAATCTTTTACGAACCCTCATTGGAAAGCATGTTCGAGATTGGGATCTTGTAGTTGCTCGAGCTGCATTTGCTTATAATCATTCCAAACATCAGACTACGGGATGTAGTCCCTTTGAAGTTGTCTATGGACAAAATCCTTGTAGTCCATTGGATCTAGTGCCAATACCTACAATCAAGCAATTCAATATTGAAGCTAAAGAACGCGCGATACAAGTGAAGAAGGTGCATGAGCGGGTTCGAGAGAAGATAGTGAAGCAAAACGAGAAGTACCGAGATCAAGCAAACAAACATTGAAAGCATAAACAATTCAAAGAAGGCGACTTGGTCTGGTGCATCGTTGTAAGGAAAGATTTCTGGGAGGGAGATATACAAAACTCAAGCCCTGAGCCGATGGGCCATTCAAGATACTTAAGCGTATTGGGGAGAATGCATATAAGGTTGAGCTTCAAGAAGAATATGAAGTTTCAGATAGTTTTAATATTTCTGATCTCTCAACTTACTATCCGAATGAAGATTGTGACAACTCGAGGACGAGTCTTCTTCAACAAGGGGAGATTGATGCAGAAGCAAATGATCAGCCCAACAAAGAAGATTGTGCCAGCACGAATTTAATAGGAAAGTTAGATATTATGCCAAGTTGATATCTAGGAATATTTCGATATTTATTTTAGAAAGACATAATAGAATCTTTCCTATATCCATCTAATATCTTTAGGATATATTTGTAATATCTTCAGGATATACTTGTAATATCTTTAGGATGTATTTATTTTCCTATTTTTTAGTATTAGGAGTCATATAAATACCAAGAGCAATCACATTGTACTACACTTCAGTTTATTCAATTCAATTTTAGATTGCTTTGTGCTTTCTCTTAAAGTTCTGTATCTCTCAGATTTCCAAGAGTGGTGAACATTCTATATCCTTAGTGTGGCCTTCCAAGGTGGTGTTTTTAGCTATATATTCTTAGAGTGGTGGTATCTATATCTCTAATAGTTTATTTTATCTCACACTTTCATTCTCTAAGGTGGTGCTTTATGTATCCTATGAGTTTGAAGTGCTATCGTTTTCTGTCATCATACCGTCCCAGTATCATATGAGTTTAGATACATCAATAGTCGATCACGTGGCTCTATTCAATTAGATCATAATACGCTTTACTCCATTGATGCAATGATCAAAGATGAGGATCAAACCTTGATGTTGTTGTACTCGTTATTAGACTCCTATGAAAATTTTATTGATATGATGTTGTATGGGAGATTAAGTATCAACCTAGAAGACATCATGGGCACTGAACTTAAAAGCATTCAAAAGGAGGGTTGCGAAGTCAAGTGGTGCAACTAAAAGGCTTCTTGCACAAATAGGTATGAGCAAGTTCATGGGAAAAGAGAAGGTCCAAAGTAAAATCCTGTGGAAGGTTGATTTGCTAGGACTGCAATCAAGAGGGTCATCTTAGGTGAAATTGCCTTGGGAGAAAAGTCAAGTAGGATGAGTCATCATCAAATATGGAAGTGGAAGAGGTAGAGGAGGAGATTTTGTCAACAACAATCAACTTAATAGAGATCCTAATTGATCTCACGAAATCAGACCAGTCGGGTTCATATTTGGTTCTTAATTCAACTAGCACATTCCATATATTTCATTATAAGAGTATTTATTACTTATCATCTAGTTATATGTGACAAGATTTATATTGAAAAGGGGCAAACATGTAGGATTGTTGGGATTGGGGATGTGAAAATAAGAAACTTATGATGAGAGTGAAAGAGTTTCAACTAGCGTTATAATCTTCCTAATTTTGCAAGAAACTTGATTTTTCTTGAAATATTTTATAAATGTGGGTGCAAGTACAAGGCCCTAGATGGACTGAAAGTCTCGAAAGAGGTGGTTGTAGTCATGAAAGGGTTGCTACAGAGAGAACTTTATATTTTGTAGGTAAAGTTGGAATTGCATAAGTGATCGAGTGTGCAACTCCTAAAAATGATTGGACGATTTAGGGAACGGAAGGTTTAATGATTTTCATATGTTTTGCTTTCCCTTTTCAATGACAAGTTATGAAGTGCTTTCCCTTTTCAAGTGGTGGAAAAATAATGATTCAAAATTTGTGATATAATTTGGTTGTTTGGTAAGGGCTCGTGATATAATTTGATTGTATATTGAAAATTCATAATATACTTTGACCATCCATTAAAAGTTCATTTTTAAGCTCTATTTGAAAATGAAATGCCACATTAGCTCTGTTAATAATACATTAGCTTTCTTAGGCCACAACAATTCCGTCATCTGCTGAGCCACTCCATGTGACAAATGATGATAACGCAAGTAAGGTTCATGATTTTATAGGCCATTTCTAAAGTTCTGATATAATTTGATCATCTTTAAAGATCGTATCTTTTTTAAACTAATATCCCTAAATTACTATTAAGTTACCTTGAAAATAAATTATTTTTATAACTAGAAAAGAGCAATGGTAGTGGCAACCCAATCAAGAAAGGTTCGGTATAGTTAAGAAGTCAATGTCTGCTAAGGTTCAAAGTGCAGAACCCCTTCTAAAATATTACTTAAAGCAAAATTCGAACTTACGAATTCGACCTCTAAACCATATTGTAGTGAGTCTTCGAAAATTAGACCACCACCATTCATTATAACTTAAAATAAAAGCTTACTAATTAAGAAGAGGATGTGATTTTTTGCAAGAGTTTCTCAAGACAATCTGCAAGAATTTTTAAAATAATCTTATAAATGACAAAAATAGACTAATAAGCGTAAAATCTCTACCGGAATGGAGTAAGTTCTCAAATCCCTCCTCATTTCACTGCTACCCTTCATTCGTTTGACCATTCAATACCTTAATCCAACAGTTCACAATAAATTATTCAAATTAGAAAAGTCAACCGATTCATAATAATTTTTCCACCTACTTAATAGTCTAGTGACTAAACTATAAAACTTCCCCTCTCATATAATAGAAGATCTAAGAAAATGGACCCACTTAATAAGTTTAAGAAATTTGAAAATGATAACATCTTAAATTAATAAAAAATAAAAAAATAGAAAATACAGAAAGAAATTTAAAAAAATAAAAATCATAGAAAATTTTAGAAACTTTAAAATTTTCAAAAATCTATCTATCGATAAATTAAAGCCAGTGCAAGTTAACCAGCATCAGACATGTTTCCCTCATTTTCTACTATATATAAGTTTATTTCCACAAATATTGAATATAAAACAATCCTCTAGCTTAGCAATTTGCTTCTTTTAATTTCATTTTACACATCCAAGTTTAGTCCTTGCAAAGTGCAATTCCCCTTTTCATTTTCATTCTATCCTACTTCTTTTTGGGCCGAGCATTAGGCCTAGCAATAAGATGGAGAAGTGCCACCTTAACAACATTTTAACAAAGGGAAAAAGAAACCTTTAGTCCTTAACCTTTCACATTTTTATTATTTTTACCTAAACATTTATTTTTTGTCATTTGCATCATCAACTTTTTGAGTTTTTGCTACTTTGATTTTACCGTTACTTTCTCTACAAAAAAAAAACATATTCCATCCAAAAAAAGAATTTTGCATCCAAAAATTAATTTTCAACAAAAATATTTTTCAAAAAAGTATATATCATCCCTAATTAAAGAAATATTAGTTACTAGCAGTGTCCCTTCGAAAATTAGAACTCATTTTTCTCAAAATGAGTAATAATTTTATAATGATAATAACCATCAATAATTTTGGACGGAAATGTGTTTTATTTTTGGAGGAAATATGATCATCATTAAAATCCTACTGATACTTTTCATTTTCATTTTTTTTTTTCTTTATTTTTGTAAAATATTTTTTATTGCAAATAATTTTTGGATGAAATATTTTCTTAGTGGGATATGCTTTTTTAGATGGTAAGGTAACGGTACGATCAAAGAGGTAAAAACTCAAAAAGTTGAGGATGTAAATGACAAAAAATAAAGGTTTAGACTAAAATAACAAAAATGCAAAAGATTGAAAATTAAAAGTGTCATTTACCTTTTAAGAAATGGCAGAGTTCGTAGAGAAGATTTGGCGGAAGATCAAGTAGGATGAAAATGATTTAGTGCGGTTCTATGCAAAGATCTATGGGAAGAGGCAGGAGTTCAAACTTCATGGTTTGGAATGGATGCACAATAATAAGCGGGCCATGAAGAGGAAGGTATAAAAGGAATTTTGGAAGCACAAATATTGCTGATAAACAAATTATGGGTCACCAAAAATTGTCTTTCCATGAATCCATTGAAGGAATCGTCAGTCTCGGAAGAATAGTTTTCAAAACCGGACCGGACTAGCCAGTCCAACGATTGAACCCAGAACTGGCAACTGGCCCGATTCGGTTGCATAGTTAACTCTGTTTGTATATTAACTCGACAAGAACCAGCTTGAACTGGCCATTTTTCATGAACCAGGTTGAAACCATAAAAACCGACCGGTTCATAAATTTGCCATTTAAAAAGAAAACAAATCGCTGGCCTATTGCTCCATCATGAAGTTGCCATTTAGAAAAAAAAAAAAGGTTGCCATTTATGTGGTATTTTGATTTGTATTGACTATGTGAGATATTTTTATGTCATTGAAACTTAAAATATGCAATATTTTTTACTTTCCAAACTTTTATGTTAAATTTGATTATTATTAAAGTTGTGACTGCATATTAAATTATTAATATCTTGTTTTTTAGGTTATTACATGTATTCGGTTCGACCTATTGAACCCCCAATTGAACCTAGAACCGGTGCCTTGACCAGTTCCCAATCCGATCCGATTTAAAAACTATGCTCAGAAGTTTCTTGCTTATCATTATTAAACCCAGGTCAGTCATCTAAGATATAAATAATGAGTTTATAAAATAATTGGCCACCTCCCCCTAATAGCTTAGTTTTTTGGTAGAAAATAGGCTCATTTTCTCATAAGGCCCGCCAACAACAATATAATATATAAACATCTGATCATATGATAAAATCTGACATAACCCCAGGCCAACTATCCGCTTACAATATCATATTTCAATATGGTATCAAATTGAACTAAACCCCTTAACACGCTGAGCGTGAGAGGGAGTGTTAAACCCACATCGGCCATCTAAGATATAAATAATAAGTTTATAAAATAATTGGACAACTCCTCCTCATAACCCAGGCTATTAGAGGAAAACTGATTTAGTTTATTATAAAGGCCACTAATAATAATATAATATATGAGCGCCTAATGACAATAATCTCATATGTAAATCCAAAGCCCTCTCCAATAGTCTCTCCACTAATGTAAGCCCCCCAATTCGGCAATCTCATCCATTTGGCACTGTTACCCTTAGACTTTTGGGTGAAAATGAACTCAAGATTCTTATCTATTCATATGGAATTTAACAATCATGTTAGCATTACTTTTCTTTTTGTCTTTTGCACTTACAGCATTCCAAGAAATTTGGTAACTAATATTTAAGAAATTTATAAAGCAGCCTGCAATCCTACTTCGCAACAGAACAGTTCGGAAAGACCTGAAGAGAAGATTTCCAGGTTTCCTCATCGAGCATGAAACACTGCACAGGATCATCGGTAAAATCTTAAACACAAATGCCATATCCAGTTTGTTCATGGCGGCAGTAGATTAGAGGAAAAAAATCTCTCATTTGCAGAGTCCAAAACATATAGCGCAACATCTGACTGAATTTCAAGGGTCCCATCAGAAAGTTCCTCTAGGAAAGCCAACGCTCATGCCGTTGAACTGAAATGAAGCGTCTCTATGAAGAACTAAGAACCTCGTATCTGACATGTCTTCCTGGATGTGTACTTATCAGCAGCAGACCGAACGCTGAACAAATGAAAAGTTGGTATCTAGTCAGGCATGCTTCCAAACACGTCCCATTACTGGCATGTATATTAATCTGCTCATACTTGAGATATCATCTAGGAAATTTGTACATGATGGCACCAGACTCTTTAACCATGAGAGCAAGTCAATATGTAACCTCTCTTCTACAAGGTCAGATTTCCTAAACAGAATGCCTCTATCCATAATAGGGAAAATTTCTTAGATGATCCTACATCAAAGTGTAAGTGTGTGATAAAAAAGAACCAATTAAATCGGTCCGATTAAAAAAATTAAGGCAACTGCTCGGGTAATTAGCACCAATTTGCTCGTTTATCGCAATCTAATTGGCATTTCATCACGCCACACGTTGAGGTGAAATCTAAGAATTTCTCCTATAACAGTATATCTGCCTGTACGAGAAGTTCTTTAGTGATCCCACCTCCAACTTGTAATAACAAATACATAAATAAATATAAATCAACAAAACAATTTATCATAATTATTAATAATTAGAGCAACTCTTGTCATATTATTTTGAGATATCACCATCTAGCATTTTCTTTATTTGTACGTTATATTGCGGAAGGCTTATTAGATGCCAAATTTTGTTCCGAGATAAGTTTTCCATCTATATTGCAATAATATAATACCAAGGAACCATTTATATTCCTAAAGGCTGTAGATTATTCCTTATATTGCATTAACCTGTCGAGGAGCCATCCTCTATCTTTATCTGAAGCTATAGGCTATATTCAACCTAATAGAAATTCGAGCTCAGAGTTCAGTAGAGCAGCTACAAAGAAAACAGCTCAAGCGGGCCACTACAAACATTAGACTTACTGGTTACTGAGATACCTTCTTAAAGCTCAGCAGTTCCCTTCCTCATCTCAGACCCAGCTTACCGGTGGCGTCAGAGGCTCTCTCCTTTGCAGCTTCGTAAATTGACTTGGTCCGGTCAGTCATAGTGTCCTTGGCTGCCCCATAGGATTGTCCAACCCTTTTAAGAGCTTCCTCATAGGCTTCTTCCATCTCATTCAACTTCCAGTTTCCTGTCATGGTGGCAGAATCAGCATTGGCGGCTTCCTCAACTTTGCCATATCCCATGTTGTGCTGCGTTGACTCTCTGGCATCGTTAGCTTTGTTCGAGGCCCTCTTAGTGGCTTCGTTTGCATTCTCAGAGGTGAGGCTTCCCATTTCAATAGCCTTCTCAGAAATTTACTCCGATGATTCTAAAAAATGGAGGACAACAGAGAATCTGGTAATGAATGAACTGCAAAAACCAGCAACATAAAGGGCTCTTTTTCATCTTTGTCCAGCAACTTCGACAGGGAGAATTCATGCCTAGACCAATGCTTCTTTGACAACCATCAAATCACAGTCATTGGTTGTTGTAGGTCCAGTACTGATTTTGATGGAAAAAAATAAACAATCAATTACTATGAGCAACTACATTATAAAGAGATCTCTTTTTCAGATGAGAACACCAACCCTCCAGAATAGGAACCCAAATTGAATGTTGAAAGTCTTTTAAATGGAGCGGCGTTGCTTGACCAATATGGAAATCTGTAAACTTCATTTCAAAAAATTCTTAACCAAGACCCAGAACTCAACAGGACCAATTGAAATACTAGGTGTCTCATTTTGATTAACCCACATAAACCAGCGCTTCTCATTGTTTAATTAAAAGAGTCTCCAAGGCCCCAGCATATACTATGCTTTGTCGTTGCTTTTGAAACTACAATAAATGAGGCACGAAACAAAAGCTAATCAAATCAGCAAGGAAGATCCAATGCATAATGTAAAAATCATATGCCTACACAATAAATACTTGATCTTCAATTAAGAATATTATCTGTAAGAAATATGGGCAAGGAAATCTTCAGCGTGTGGGCAATTAAATCTCAAGCGTTTAAAAAGTAGCACTATCACTCAGTAATATACCGGAAGCAGCTGAATTGAGTGTTCCAGTGGCTCTTGAAGCAGCATCAGCAGCCTTGTCCATCAACTTCTGAGTCGTGTCTTCGTTGATCCCAAGCCCTCTGATGCCACATCATGAAAACAAATTATCATCTTAATTATCATGTGTGTTGTTAATACCATACTATTACAAAGAAAAGACAACTTGAACTAACTTGAAATGTCAGATATAATTACATGATTCAATATTTAACAACTTGTTAGCAGAAAAATTGATGAAAGCTTGGAGTCCAGTTAATATAATAAATGTAACATGTGTCAAAAATGCAGAAATTAAAAGCTATTGAATTTCTCCTCTCAAGCAATCCCTTAAAGATCACCAGATCATTTGAAATCCACCAATGAAATATATAGGAACAAGACCTGCAGTGACTTAACGGGCTTAGTGTAGAACTTACCCTGATAAGGGGAGATGGACTCTCTCCTATGCAATTCACCATTTAATTTTGTGCTAGATACATCTTTAACATGAACCAAATGAGAACTTATTCAATTTCATCAGTCCATTATGTTCTCACCTTTTCAGTAAAGGGCTAGATCAAAACAATTTTGCATCTTCTTATGCAGCTCATATATATGATAGATCATTGGGTCCTTTTAAGCATGTCGGACAACATGTAGGATGGGCTTTTCCAAATTGCTTTTTGCAATTTGTTTAGAGCTCCCAATTATCTTGATTCTACAGTTACTAATTTCACATGATGCCCATGCATCATCATCTCTAATTCTACAACTCCACTATGGAATTCGGAGATTTATTTTCCGACTTATCAACCTCTCAAACATATACCATCTAATGTCCTATTTGACAAGAAGTTGAGTCATATTGGGGCACGAGATTCTACGAAACAGCATTATGAACAAATCTTTAGTTAAAACAGACACCACTAATTTATCCGGGAAGCCTGTGTCTAAAGAAAAAGGGCTTAGTGCAATGCGACTCAAAACTCTGAAACTTAAGCGGAAGTCAGAGATTGTGCCGTAGGTGGTAGGCAAAGAAAGGGGTTCATGACAGTGCAGTAGCCATATACCTGAAATTAGAAACATTAAACTGGAAGCAAGAGGTTCTGGCTCATCATGGTATTTCCCTTCCTCCTTTGTTTACCCTTCTCCTATATCGCCTGCCTCTAACCGAAAAAAATAGCCTACAGTGTGACGTATGGGTGTAAATAAGGCAAGCCCGAATCTAACATATTCAAACTTGACTCGTTTAACAATTTGCGAAGGGCTCAGGATCAAGCTTGTGCAGGCCTAAATTGGTTATGATAAATGAAGCCTAAATAAGGCAGGCTGAAATTAGGGTATAAGGAGGGTGTAGGGTGGGTTTGTTAATAATTGAAGGTAAGGAAGAGAGGAGTAGAACAAATTACACAGTGAGTGAAAAATAGAAGAAAAAAAGGGATCGAATAAAAGTTTAAAAAATTAATAATAATAATAATTATTATTATGATATAAAATAAAATCTTACTCCCGAATTTCATCTCGAACCAAATGTTAATATCTCATCTCATTTATTAGGGCCTCCTAAAAATCCTATTGTTCTCCCAATCCCAACAGTAAGCAGCCTGTACCATGGGGCAAAATTGGAGAAACTCGAGGGACTCTACGCCAAAAGACCAACAAGCAATAAAACCTCATGGATGACAAAATGCAGAGCGAACGATGAATATATAAATTATAAAGAGAAATGGAAGCAGAGTGTCTTACTCAGAGAACCTATCACGAGCCCAATCAACCGCCAGATTCATACTCTCCTTCGCTTCCTTCCCCCAACCCCATCCCACTTCTGTACAGACCGCCATTATCAACGCAATCATCAAAGCAGCGATGAAACCTCTCTTCGCCGCCATTTCAAGAGTCCAGATTTTCTTTGTTTAAAGAGAATTCTAATGCTCGCTAGACCAGGTAGCTGATTATCCTCAAATTCGTCGAAAGGGAGAAAATAAGCTCTTGAGAGACTGATAAGAGGAGAAATGGGCATTGCCGGGGGAAGAAGGAGCAGTTTGCGGAGTCTCAGAGACCGACTGTCCGTACGTGGCGCCATGGGAGAGACACGTGTCAAACCCCGGGCATTGTCTGTCTCCTGCCCTCGTAACGTGTCTCTTTCGGTAGAGAGCCATGTAGGTAACGGTTACATCCGTATCAATGTCAATATAATATCACGAATTAATATAATCCAGTCACTTTTAAAATTTTTTAATAAATTTAAAAAGAAAAAACTAATCTTAAAAAAAAAAAAAAATCTTTAAAGTAATTTAATTTAATTAATTTATAACACTATATAAATACTGTCATATGTACGTCCATTACATGTTCTCCTCGTTCGGATACCACGGATGGACGCACTCTTCGTATTTTGTCCCATTAAAAATTGTTAATTAATTTTTGCAACCTTAAGTGCCGTTCGTAATTGATTTTTTACCTTGCACTCCAAAAGCTTTTTCTTTTGCGTCATACTCACCCCCAAGAGTTTGTGATGTATAAAAAGAAATTCATTAATCTGTTTTTTGCTGGGTTAGTTTGCACCTCACTCCCGGAAGAGAGAGGTGGCTACAAAATTCAATTGGAAAATTGAATTGGATACAAAATTCAAGTTGTTATAAGTCATATAAAAATTTATATTGAGCTTAAATATTATTTGATTATACTAAAAGATTAAAATTATAAATTACAGTCATGCATATATTAGTTGATTTTTTTATTATTAATTTTATACCATTATTATTATTATTATTAAACATGCGGTTTGACTCATCGAATCCTCGGTTCAATCCATAAACCTATGAACACATATATTATCCGATTTCCAGTGAGGTCTACCTTTAAAAACAATGATTAAGCAAGTGCTTTCCTTACTTCCCAGGTGAAGGTTCGATCCGTCAGGCGCAAGAGCCCGTCAGAATTTATCCTGACTTATTTGGTACAAGTGGTTTACAGGTCATTACGTGTGTCCCAAGGAGGTATTATAGCAACCACCACTAGTCGGACCCTGAAAGTGCTCGGATACCTCGGTTATAAGAGAAAAAAAAACAATGGTTAAAAGACTTGTGAATAGCTTTACTCAAATTGGAAAACCAAAATTCACTTCCAAGTTAATCGATGTAATGATAAAATCCGTACATAATACAGATCAACATCCAAGTATACATTATGCAATCACAAAATTACAAAGTCCTGGATACAATACATATAAAACTAACTTGTTCAATAAAATGCCTGTAATCAAAATTCTATAATATTTACTAATAGTTTGATAGAAAACCCTTTAGCTTAAAAAATTGCAAGACGGGGACGATAATAAAAGAAATTTGCTAATATATTTGAGGCAAAAAAAAAAAGAGAATATATATTATACTTTTTTCAATGCAAAATAGCGGTGCTCTTATTAACACAACAGCATCGAAGTACAAGAGAAGCTAATCAACGAGTAGAAACAGCTGATAGCCCAATTGACAAGGCCTTAAGATTATCCCATACAAACAAAGGCACTAAAACAGATCCTTAATACCCAGCTAAGAGAGCAAATCTCGCTAGTAATCAGTAACAATTTTAACTCTAAGATTCCAAACTCCCAAACACCAACAACAAACACTTTGACGAAGAGAGCACTAGATAGTAGCAAGTGGAATAGTGTCACTGTCATGCTTCAACTCGTTCCAAGCTCACCAAACGAAATAGATGTAAGCATTCCAGGCAAGCTTGAGAAGAACAGAGTGAATAGTCTGTCGAAGCTACTGGTAAACCCAAGAGAGTCCTCTGCTCCGCCAATTGGACGAGAACAACCACTGACCTCCAGCACCTTCACCCATATTTGCTTGGTTAAAGAGTAAGAGAAAAAGATATTATCTCTATCCTCGGTCTCTATTTGGCAGAAAAAAACATCGAGGATCTACCTCGACACCCCAAGAAGCAATCCGAGTAAGAGTAGACAGCTTATTGTGAATTGCAAGCCAGCTAATAAAGATATGTCGAGGCACATGGTAATAGCACCAAACCAACTTACTCCAAGATACTCGAACAGCATGGTGTCTCAATTGAGCCCATGCACCAGTAACAATAAATCGAGCCTTACCTGAAGCAGCCCATAGCATCTGGTCAAGACAACTTGGCAAAAGGCGAACATCAGCAAGGAGACTGTGAAAAGCCCGACGTCTAGACTCACGGGGGTCCTATTTTGCCAACGAAAACTACCAACCTCAGCAATAGTCGCAGCAAGAGGAATGCCGAACTTATTAGGGAAATGGGCTGCCAAGGGACAACCTTCCCTCCAATTATCAAACCAAAAAGAGATACTTGTACCGCTGCCTAACCGACATTTGAACAAGGAATAAGTAGTACCACAAAGTTGCAATAGCTTTCAGCACGCATAAGAACAGTGGGACGAGGACTTCACCTCCCAAAAACTTCGCCCCCAAAGCAGATACGAAGTTATCCACACAATCCACAAAGACCCCGCTCTACACAACAATAGCCAAATGAGCTTCAAATAACAAGCAATGTTCCAAGCTTCAAAATCCTTCACTCCTAGACCCCCTTCAGCCTTCGGCAAGCACACAAGAGGCCATGAAGCTTTAGCCAAACCATGCAGCCCTTCAGGCTTACCGTGCTAGAGAAAATGCGTGCGCCTTTGTGTAACAGCATGAATAACTTTCTTTGGCAAGACAAAGGTAGAACACCAGAAGTTAACAAGGGAATGAACCACAAATTGGATCAACTGAAGGCGACCCCCATAAGAAAGCTTTTTAGCTGCCCAAGTGTCCATCCTACAAGTGATTCGGGCAATTAAAGTCTTGTAATCTCTATCAATTAGCCTGCCTGACACCAACGGGACCCCCAAGTAACGAATTGGAAGCCGTCCCACTTTAAACGAGCTTAAACGTGCAAATTCTCGCACATCTGTTACAATCATACCTCCACAAAAAAACTCATTTTCTGTAGGATTCAATTTCAGCCCAGACATACGGTAGAAAGAATCAAACACATCAAGAACAACTTGTAATGAAGCATGAGTACCCTCGAACAAGATCAGAAGGTCATCAGCCAATCCAAGATGTGTGGGACTCACCTTCTTGCAAAATGGATGGCACTCCGATGAACCCCGCAAGGCTGCCCTTTCCAATAAGCGAGAATGCACCTAAATAGCCATAACAAAAAGATACGAAGATAACGAATCCCCTTTTCATAGCCCTTTTGCCCATTTGATGGATCCCTCTAATCCACCATTTATGTTCACAGCATAAAGTGCCCCTGTTGTACAAGCTTCAATCCAACTAACAAACCGGTTAGGGACTTCAATAGCACGAAGAACAATAAGAAGAAACCTCCAACTCACTGAATCAAAAGCCTTCATAATATCAGCCTTAACAGCACATCGCGGTGATATCTTTTCTCGATGATAGCCCTTGACAAGTTCTTGAGCCAAGAGAATATTATCACCAATGCTTTGCCCCTGCACAAAAGCACTCTAATTTGGAGAGACAAAATCATGAAGGAAGCATTTAATCCGATTAACAAGGATCTTAGTGATGCGCTTATAAATCATGTACAAAGAGAGATAGGATGGAACTCGGTCATCTTGGAAGGATTAGGCACCTTAGGCACCAATGTGATTCTAGTGGGATTCACAAATCATAGCAGCTGACCACTAGAGAAGAAGCTCTGAATAGCTCGAATAAAATCAGCAGCAACAATGTCCCAGGAGGCAGTAAAGAAGTGAATATTGTACTCATCAAGGCTAGGAGATCGATTAGTATCCAACCCCCACAAAGTTTGCTTAATTTCAGTAGGAGTGACCTCTTGAATAAGAAACTCCTTATGATCTTCCCGAACATGATAGCGAAGAAGAGAATGCAACTCAGACAGGGAGCTCCCACTGACAAAACCATCCTCAGTGCCAAGCAAGTTCTGATAAAAACCAACAGCTTCAGCAACAATATCAACATAGTCTTCAACTCGGCGACCATCATTAGTTATCAAGGACTTAAGAGTGCACTTAGCCCTTTTAAGCATCATCACTTGGTGAAAATAAGAGGTGTTGTTGTCACCCAAAGACAGCCAATCTACTCAAGGTTTTTGCCTAAAGAAACTCTCTTCCACAGCCCTCAGCTCCATATACTGCCTACTTAATGATCGCTCACAATCCAGCAAAGTAGGAGTAGTATCACCGTGCAACAGTTTCTGTTGAACTTCCTCCAACTGCAACTTAGCAGCAGCAACCTTGGTTGAAATATCCCAATAGTGCTGCTTATTAAGGGATTTCAAATCACGTTGAAGCAGCTGCAACTTCCTACAAAGCATATACATGGGGGTACCACGGACCACTCAGCTCCAACTCCCTCGAGCAACATCAACATTACCAGGGTGAGTGGTCCAAAGATTGTAAAACTTGAAAGAGCATCAAGTTAGCGGCCTTTGCTGAAGCACCGTAGTAAGGCTCGAGCAATGATCCGAGATCAAAGGAGAAAGAAATTCCACTGTAGAACCCGGAAAAACAGAAGACCATGCATCATTAATCAGAACCCTATCCAACTTCTTGGCAATGAGGCTCTCAGCCCTTTTATTAGTCCAAGTAAAGAACGGTCCTAGCCAAGTGTGATCAAGAAGCTCAAGCTCATCAAGCAGCAGCTTGAAACGTGATAGTGCAGTCAAATCAGTAACCTCTGGATTACTTGCTTCATTCACCTCCTTAATAATGTGGAAATCACCAGCTAACAACCATGGGATACCACCCATAGAGGATTTAACCTCTCATAGAAAAAGCCATAATCGTTCCCGATCAGCAATATAATTGGCAGCATATACAACAGAGAGCCAAAAATATGGTTGATCCCCTTGAGCAGAAACTCGGCAATGGAGACATTGATCAGTGGCCTCAGTAACAGACAGAGAGATATCCCAAGCAGAGAACAACCCAATTCATCCCAATGGATGAGAATGATAATTGTGAACCCAATTCTAATCAGAAAACAAACAAGATATTATTGCAGCACTATTACCCTCCTGAACTCGAGTTTCCAAGAGACAAAAAATATTGATCTTGTAAGCAGCAACAAGGCGTTTGACCTCATGCTGAGAGGCTTGTTAAAGCCTCTTACATGCCAAACAAGAACCCTAATCATAGGGAAGGTCAGAAGGCAACGAACCTCTAGGCAAGCTAGAAACCATCTTCCCTTTAGATTTCCTCTGTCCTTGGGTAATGTTCTGCATTATCTCATTAAATCCCTGCATTGCAGCCCGAGGTTTGGGGGAGCCACCCTCTTTAATCAAAATCTTCCTCCCCACATCCTTGTCCAAAGTAGAGAGAATTAGAGAGAATAAGCCTAGACAATGGAGAAGATGACTCAGGAGCCAAAATAGCCTCCTGACGAGAAACCTTACTACTCCCACTAGAGCCAATCTCAAAAGACACTACATGCCTGGTCTACAAAACAATTGGAGAATCAGCAACCACAATCTGTAAAGCAGTCAGAGCAACAACCCCAACAGGCTGCACTTCCTGTCCACCCCCAGAATCAGTATCTTGAGGAGTAGCAGATACCTCCTTCTTTACCCATTTCTTCGCAACTGGCTGAGGTGACCGTCGCCAAGCATACTCAATACCAATATGAATGATATTATTTTCGCCAACCTCCACTTGGACAAACTCAGGCAGACCATTTTGAGAAGAAACCTCAATGCACACACTAGCAGAAGTACCACTGGAGATGTGCTCAGCCGATTTTTCCAAACACACAGGGAGTCCAATACCACTGGCAATATATCCTAATCAGTGGGATGTCATCAATTCAAGAGGAATATTACTCAGTTTCACCCACACCAGAAATGAGTGCATAATCTCAATCTGTCATAGTCCAGGCTGCCAAGGTCATAAAAGTAATGGGCAGTGACTAACACGCCAGGGACCATTTTGAAGAACGCAATCCTGGATATCAGCAGAGGCAAAATCAAAGAGAATCAAGCCATCATCAAGCCCCAGCACATGAACTTTACCTTTTTCCAACCCCAGAGGTAGTTAACAAGGAAATAAACCCGACTTAGACTGACCGTTTTACCAATTGGTTGCCCGACCAAAAGCATTGGCCCAGTGAGAAACACCTTCCTCAATGATAGAAGGAGCAGGCTTCACGATTCACCTCCCGTCCACCATCTCCGGCGCATGATACTCAACCCGAGAGCCATCCGATCCACCAAACAACCGATGGCTCCAAGAACTCCCAGTCTCAGCAAAAGAGCCAGAAGCATCTGCCATAGCGGAACCAGCCATGGATAAGAGTCCAGCAAACCTCTCCAACCGACTCCAAACTGAATCAGAATGATGGATTCATCCAATTGTAGACGAGATTGATGAGTTCCAAGCCAAAAATCAGACGAAAAGTTTCCCGCCAAGTTTGCAAATATATATAATATTTTTTGCAAATTAAAAAAAAATAAATATTGCTTGCACTTGCCCCCGACTAGCATCAACTTCTAGTGTGTACGTATATGTATGTGTAAGCGATAATGTCATATCAAAATCAATACTAACACCCGTCAACCCACACATATACATACTATTGTTTGTTTCAAGCTCTTACTCTTGTGAAGGTTGGCGTGATCAAGAACGGTAATGTTTCAAATGCTAGTCCCTATATGCTAGTGTCATATTAGGTTTGTATCTTCATATCCAAACAAATTATAAATTTAGGATCACAAAACTTCATCATGTATATCTAGGATATATCGATTCTAATCTAATCATGTCAAGTAAATGAATATGTAAAAAAAAATCGCAAACTACGAACCTATCACAAATGCAAGCCTACATGTAAATGCGAATAAAATATTGAGACAAATTCACAAGCACCGAACAATAAAGGTAGTGAACTACCAGCAGAGGAATTCCAAAACCTATGTTTAACATTATTCTCAATTTTAAGATTATATAGAAAAATTTGAAAGATGGATAAAATACTCCCACGAATTGACGTTGGCAGTTTTTTACATTTCATTATCTGCCACTTGATTTCATTTTACAGTCGATTAACTCCTTTTTTTTTAATTCTTTCGATTCTAGAAAAATGTTGCTGAAATACTCTCCTATACTAAGCATCTCTTCTGTTGAAGCATTGGTATGATGATGAAATTTATAGGCTCCTTTACTATTTTTCTTACAGACAACTGCAAGGCTTCATTAAGCTCATTTTAATATATTGGATGGATGGGTTCTAGTCCTTTTTTTTATCCCTAGAAAATCTATATCATCACTCGACTCAAGCAATGATGGGGTTGTTAATGGGTCAAGTGGTTCCTCTTTTGATGGACTATATAACTCCCCAAGCCCTCTTGATGTTGATTCCACTTCTGCAGGTTTTTTTTTTCAAGACTTAACATCTCTAGGGTCAACTTCATAATACATCTAGATATCATGGGATGACATTGCGGTTGAAATTTCACTTCTGTCTCCTTATGACGCAACATGTGCCACAACTTCTTCTTCTTTATAATGTTATGTTGCGATATACTTGTCTCTGCAACCTTGTGCCGCAAAATGTTGTTTCATTGTATTGTTCAACTTTTTTTGTTTTTTTGCTTTCATGCCCATTCGCTCTCCTCTTTGAGCTTCGTGACTGATTTCCATGCTGCCTTGGGGCTGAATGTTTAATACTTGAGCAAGCTATCGCTTCTACATCTCTCAGTTTCATTGTTAAGCTGAGTGCCCATGCAATATAGAATTGAGAAATCAATGAAGTCTAACATTGCTTAATCAAGTTTAGATAGCTTATCATGAGAAGAAGGTAGGGCGTTTGTTAATATTGAAATCCAGCAAGCGAATTTTGTTTGGGATTCGTATAAGAGAAGCTTGAGTATTTTCTCCACCTTGGATTGTAAATATTCAAGTAGGGTTTGTTCCACGAGTTGTCCTCCATGTAGCCAACACCTAGCTAGTAGTTTATAAATTGTTTTGACGAAGATATTCTTACGTAAATTTGTTAGTTGTTGTTGTTGGATTCTAGTTGTTGCACCTTGAGCAATTCTACTTCTCTTGTTAATGTTTCGATCTTCGCATTCAACTTATCGATTATATCAGCAAAATAAATGCCCGCAACTCCAATACAAAAGCAAATCCCTCATATGGCCACTAACAATGTTCATTAATCATTTCCTCGTATCCTAGAAAGCAGAGTTGAAATACATATAAAAACTTTTTAAAAAAGAGCCTGAACTAAGAATCAATTATTTTATGTTAATATTTAAAAAATCATAAATTGGTCATTGGGGATGACGCCGAAAATTCTGTTATGAAATAAGTGAACAAGGCGAAACAAGTAATGAAGAGTAAGTAGAGCATTATTCTCATATAGACTATATCGGAAAGTTCTCCTATCACTAAAATTAAAATAATAATTTCTATTCAGTCAATCAAATGTGGGGATTAGAAAAAGTATAAATTAAACTAAGATTAATGCAAATAATAAATGAAATTAATCAATTTTAGTATACCTGCAATTCACACTTTCCTCAATTTATTCCTAAATTTAGTTCTCCTCTACCAATGCTTTTGAATGATTTAGCTACAATCCTAGGGTTCTGTAATCTCCTTACGCACCTTCCAAATGTTTCAAGAACATACTCCCATAATAACTTTACTCATTTCCTATGCAGTTAAGATGTGGAAATATCTTATAACTCAATCCTAATTAGGATATCTAATTTAATCCAAATATATTTGATAGGTCCTTCAAGTGATCCGGATGGCCTATCGGGGTGGACTTCTAGTTACTGGTAGCGGGTCGCTCCGATAAAGGCTCCTGAGGACCTGCACAAAGCCGAGCCCGAGGGTGATTCCCCGGAACGGCCCTCCGATGCCAAAGTCAGAGAGAGGATATGAGAACATGAAAGGAAAAAGTATGTGGTGGGAATGGAATGTTCGTTCCTATACCCGGTCCCTCAAAGACTTATTTATAGAATTCTTGACACAATTGGATGACGTCACGGTGTCCTCACGTATTCGGCACATAAGGAACAACGTCAATGACGTGCTTTGGTAACAGGTGCCACGGCAAGTTGGGTTGTGGAGCGTGCCATGGCAAGTCAAGTGGTCTATATCAAGCGTGTATATTGGTCCATATCAATATTCATACCTTATGACTAACAACCCCACCTTCCAATAGAAGTTACCATATGTTAGGTTATCTCTAACTTATTCTAGAATCCACCACCCAATTTTAACTAGGTTTCCTAGTCACTTCTATTGGTGGCTAGTCAATTGAGAGGCATTATGCAAATTGCAATCTATATAACTCAAACCAAACAAGTAACATACTAGATAAAAACACAAATTTAAGAAAGCAAACCGAGTTTCCTTGCTATCCTTAGGAAATAGGGTTTTCACTCATGGTTGGAAAGAAAGCACCAGAATATAGAGGATATCTCGCAAATTAAAAAGAAAAGGGAAAAGAAGAACTCTAAATTGAGAAGGTGCAGTCATGATCTTCTAAGTTCAGTTTTGATCCATTCCTAAATTATATCCTTCACCTCCCCACACGCCCAATATCTCGATATCTTGCTATCTTGAACTCCACCTTGGATAACTCCCTTTGGACGATGAAACTGGAGAGTCCCCACAATAATAGGACATATGTCCTCCTCAAAAACCAATTTAAAATTCATTAATATACTGAAATCTCTAAAATTTCTATTTGGAAAGTAAATTTTCCTAACCGTCAAAGTTAGCTCAAGTGGATAGGACATGCGTACGACTTATATAGAAATCCACGAGGTCAGAGGTTCAAATCCCCTTTGAGCGTGTAGCTGTTAGTGATGCTACTCACATATGTGTTTTGTATATAGACTAACTTGGATCCATGAACTTGTTGGGTGTTTATAGGACTGGAGAGAATAAATTCATCATTATAAAAATAATATTCCTAATTTTTTCTACTCGGATAAACTAACTCCTCTGCCCTTTTCTTCTCGTCCTCAAGGTTCATAATAGTATAATAGCTCCTGGATAGACTAACAATCCAAGAATCCTGAAAATCCATCATCATACTATTCTTTGAATCTTGTCAATTGTGTTGTAGCACAATATTTCTGAGGTGCTTTGTCCATCAATGTTGCAACATATGTTCCAGGCATTCTGTCTTCTAATTCTACAACATTGTGCATAGTATCATTGAATTGCTTCTGTGCTTTTTTTCACTCCCTTGGCCTCAGCTATGTATTCTCGACTTCACTTATTATCCAAATAAGCTTAACTCAATACCGAAAGCTCCAATATTCATAAGAATGCATGATAGAGAATTCAATTAATATCTTATAGAATAAATTGACATACTAAAGCCTAAAACACGACTTATGCCATTGAAATAGCTCAAATTAAGTCTAGAAAAGCTCTTGTATTTTTGCTTTCGTAGAATTATCTATTCTGACTAGGAACCTCTTATTCTAGCTCTTTATCCATCCCTCTCCACGATGAGCAACGGTGCATTATTTGTCCTACTACTGGACAATGGAGCCCGACGAAACTTCACCAGTTCACACAAACAACTTGTACCACTCTCATGTCTTCTCGACATAACTCTAGTATAGGTTTACTACACTAAAGGTCAAGGAAATTATCAAGGTCCTGATTGTCGTCGTGGTAGTGGCAGGTTTAGGCCTCCAGCTATTTGAGGTTGTAATCATGGCATGAGCGCTACTTGACTCTCCATTTTTTCTTCTACTTGGTGACAAGATGAAGAGGTAACTTGGTATGTAAGTTTATTCAACTGGGTCAAATCCATGAATCGCAAAAATTGGATTGATCATTTCATTCATATGGCCCAACAAATAAACTCTCCCTTTATGGCCCAAGGATGCAATGTCTAAGACCTTTGACTTCAGCGCTAACTTTTCTCAATATGTGGACTAGGCTACTATCTTGACTCTTCTTCAAATACAGTTTGTCAACTTTACAATAGACTGTGCCACAGTACTTGTCATGGGGCCAAGGGCACTACCCGAATACCGCTCGAGTACCTTGATACCGCTAAGCGTCAACAGCTCGCTCTGCTGACCGGCCACAAAATTCCCACACAACCGAGGCTCACAAGCCTAGAAACGATCCAAACAACATAGAAGAGGTTGGGAAAAATTAACTTGTATTATCTCACAAGTATAAAAAAACCCAACTACAGACTCTGGTCGAGTATATGTCTCACAACCCCCACTGCTTGTACTCCTCACTCGACCCCTCACAATACAGACTCAGCACTCACACTCTCCTCTCAGTGTGTCCCACGTGCCCTTAGTTGTCAGCTCTCCCTCTTGTGAGTGAATGTCTGGCTCTCCTCGAATGAATGACTCAAATGAGAGTCCACGCCTATTTATACACGAAGCCCACCAAGCAAATATGCCAGGTAATCTAGACTTTCCCTATCGACATGTCTATACAAGGCAGTTGACCAATCTCTATCAAGACTTTCCATGTGTGCCAGGAATATTCTCCTCCTGAGATTCCTCTTGCCATGTTGGATCCTTGATCCTCGCAAGCTTCCCGATCTGGCACACCTGGCTTCCATTAATAGGGCTGATTCTCCTCCTGAGAATCTGCTTGCCCTCTTGGATCCCCCGATCCTTGGTCAACTTCCATATCTGGCGTGCTTGACTTCCATAAGTGGCTTCTAGGCGTATCCATGATTGCCTCCCCCAATCATGGATTGATTGGATCCATGCCATGATTCCCGCTGCTCCTAATAAGGCAGGTTGTGATCCAGGGACTTGATTGATCCTTCCACCATGGCCCGCATCTGCTCCAAGGAACACTGCCAAGCGCTCCATAGCATTTGTAGCACGTATCCCGGGAGAAAGCCTCTGGGCTCCATCGCTTCCTGTGTGCCTGCAACCACAGTCATGATCGAGAACCCGTCTCATGATCAAGCACCATCACAATGCCTTACTTGAGCAGTCATGCGCATCGCTATCCAACACCTCGACACTTAGTCGATAACGTGCCCTCCCAACACGTTGCCCGCTACCATGACTCCGAGGCACACTCATGGTAGGCGGGTCTTGGGATACCACCTCAGGGGTCTAACAATAGTCCTTATTGCCATCTTAACAATCTCAGAATGTGCAGGCCCATTATGCTTAAGGTTCTTCAGAAAGACTCTTATGTCCTAGACCGGTGTATGTACTTTGAAATGCATGATATTGGCGCTAATTTAACTGACTTTGGTGTTGAAGATTATCACACAAGCTCTAATCTCATTCTCCTGAGCGAAGGTAAATCTTCATCTATTATCACCTATGGCTCATCCATACTTAAACTCTTCATTTCGTTCTCTAAAATTGCAAGATGCCTTATATATCCCTTATATTTCAAAAATCTTATTTACTTTTCTAAATTCACTTGTGATAATTCATATTTCTTTAAATTTCATATTAATTTCTTATTTTATTAAAGACATTCGAATGCATCAAGAGCTATTATAAGACACAGTTAAGGATGGCCTCTATTGCTTCTGGTCAAAAGATAGACATACATCTAGCCCTCATGTTCTTTTGTTGATAGCAAAATCTCAAGTGTCTTGTGACACCAATGCCTAGGACAGTCTTCCTTTTTCTATTGTAAGTTGTTATGCTCTTTTGTTGATAGCAAAATCAAGTATCTTGTGACACGAATGTCTAGGACAGTCCTCCTTTTTTTTTTTTTTTTTTTTTTTTTTTGGTTTCCCACCCGGTATCCGGTACCCGAAGGCCCGACTAATCCGGATTCGGGGTACTGTCGGGCGGTTTCCCGGGGACCCCTCCCAAGAAGGTTTGCTGCGTTCACAGGGGCTCGAACTCGGCACCTCTGCTTAAGCGACACAAGCCCCTTCCACTTGCGCCAACCTTCTTTGGTTAGGACAGTCCTCCTTTTTCCATTGTAAGTTGTGCTTTGCGTGTAACTAACTATTCATAGATAATGATCATATCAACATCATTGCTTCAACTTGTCAAAAATTAAGTTACACACTAGTTCCCACCGACCTCTATAATCTTACACTGAGAACAACTCCATTTTTATAATTCCAAAAATAATTTCTAGTTAAAATTATATTTTTATTATTAAAAAAAGTTAAGTAATCTTTCTTAAGTACTAAATTTAATATAAAGGAATAGAGTTAAACAATATTTAAAAGGTTTAAGACTAAAATGAACCCAAAATATATTTTTATTAAACCAAAACCAACCTTTTCCGTACCTTTTTTCTTCTTTTGAAAGAAAGGCTATCTCAACAATGTTTGCTGCAGAAGCAGCAGCTCCACAATTTATTCAACGAATACGTGCCTCTCATGATCCGCAAAGAAAAGCTTGATCAGTTAGGAAGTGCCCCATAATCTCCACCCTTCCTCGTCTATATGTTAATCCAATTGTAGCAAAAGAACGCCTCACATGGAACAAATAATACAAAACTTACCCCCTAAAAAGGCCGACTGATAAAAAAAAGAGAGTATATCCCCGGAAAGTCTTAGCATCCGATGATTTCTTCCTCTTCGATCCATGGGGATCGAAGCCATCTCAATTGGGGATCAAAGGAGACGCAAAATCAATGGTTTGGGGCTTGACCACTTTCAGCAGCCAACTTTAATCGCTGCTTATGCTCCATGACCTTATAATCCACGATTTCATTAAAGAGCTGAGAATCTAATACACAGTCCGGGCTCCCATAAACAGCTGCTTGCACACTCGCCATTAGCTTTGCAATCTCACGGCCGGAGAACCCCTCGGTCTTCTTAGCAGCCTCCCTGATGACTTCATCAGACACATCCTTGATTGTAATCTTCTCAGGCTGCTTCTTGAACAAGGAAGCCCACAGAGATCCCTCTTCTTGATCACTCTCACGAGAGAGGTACTTTTTCAGGTATAGCTTCAGCATCTTGAAACGCTCTTCCTCCCCTGGAAGCGGGAACTCAATTACTTCATCAATTCGATCGGTCACGGCCGTGTCAAGATCCCCAGGCCTGTTTGTTGCGAGGACAAGGACAATGTCTCGGGACTGGTCTCCAGTCCGAAAGAGCAATGCATTCAGAGCACTTCTTTGAGATTCGCTCATGTGTGTGCTGTTACGTCTGCATTATACAGCATATATGTGTGATATACACTGGAAAACCCCTTTTCACCAGGTAAATGAAATCACTGTGCAATTCAACAACAGCTGATGATTAATTGATCTAAACCTCCTGCTATATTTACCAAAAAAAAAAAATCATCTGAACTATCAACTAATTAAGGGAATACCAACCCGTCCACTAACAACCGGCCTAAACTATCTCATCTGACCAAGAACTATAGGAGATTGACCTGGGTTCATCAGGAGAAGGGTCTTCCAAAACCAGCGGATCAGGTAGGGCTCTAAATTCAATCAGATTGGTGCATCCAACCAACCCAGGTCTGGTTTTAAAAACTATAAAAACCATAACATTTACCATATTCTCGTCTAATAAATTTTCTAATTAAATTCCCCCAAAATGCAACCAGTTGCACGACAATATACTATTCTTTCCATACACCTTCCCTTGATGTTACCAAAAGGCTCTACAATTTATAGCGCCAACAAATTACTGGTTCAAAATTCATTGAGCTCAAGGTGGGAAAATAGGAACTCGAGACTAGACTTTAAGAGGAACAAAACTTACTCGCATAGAAAAGCATCAGCCTCATCAATGAATAACAGTAGTCCTTTCCTTGAATTTTTTGCCCAATCAAATATCTGATGGATTTTTGTCACAGCCTGTGGACCCAGAGGTGCAACATCCCCTCCTGTCATCATAGCATAATCCAAACCCTGTTATAGAAAATGAGATTGTCAACTCAATCACCTATGCATGCAAGAAAATAAGATGCAATTTCCTAAACATAGCAAAGTCAGATAATTTCTCATAATTAAAAATAAGGATAAATTAAAATATTACTGATTTTCGTGCAATCTCCCTTGCGACCATAGTTTTTCCAGTCCCTGGTGGTCCATAAAACAGCATATTGCGGAATGGTGCCTCGTGAGATTTGGTGTTTGCTGTAGCTCGAGCAAGTTGTTCTATTCTTCTCTGCAGCGATGGGTGAAGAACAACATTCCCAAGACCACTTTTAGCTTCTGGAGAAGCATTTGACCCTGCAATGGTACTGTAATTTGAAAAGTTATTCTTCCCACGAGAAATCAGCCCGGACCATGGAAACTTGGACATTGATGATTCCCGGATCAGTGATGGCTGCCCTAATATTCGGTTGATGTAACCCCATGTAACACGAGCACCTTCCCTGCAAATAAAAACTATATCCTGTTGGATATTGCAAAAACAAAAATGTAAAACAAAGCACATAAAATGAGAGAGAAGAAATGATAACTAGATACCTGGTTGTATAGATTCCAGCAGCTAATGCAGTAGCTCCGCCAACAGTCATGAGTAGCTTATTCCTGTCACTTAACAAGACCCTGAAACCACCTGGAAGATACTTAATATTAAATCTTGTGCCAAGATAATAAAACTTAAAAAAAAAAAGATATATACATATGCCAGGAAATTAGTTAAATACACATATCATCACAAATACATTTTCTTATCAAGGCCTTGCTCATATTTGTTGGATGGAAAGATATCATTTCCTAAAATATTGTATGTATTCATTGAATGCGGCTAAACTTTCCAAAAAAGGATATCCTAGTCACAGAAACTGTTCTGAAAAGGTCCTTAATTTGAACATGCAAGATAAGTTGAATTAAAATATTTCAGTGGGGTTAATCTGCAGTTATGAGACAAAAGAAATATACAGTAATCATTCTCATACCTTCGATGTGGCTAAAAGTTGTATTGATAGCGGCAAGCCATTTCTCCCTTTCACCATTCATCCGTTCTACGAGCATCCTCCTATTATGATCCTCTGTCAACTTTGCTTCATGGGCCCGGCCTTCTGCCTCCGCCATGGCTTTCACTCTTATGGTTTCTCGCTCTATTTCAGCTCTTTCCTTCTCAGTTTGGCGTTGTTGAGCTTGAATCTGTTCCTCAGTTGCCCTTCTTTGTTGCTCAGTTCTTATAGAGGACTGTTCTTGCATTTGAACCAACTCAACATTGTGTCGCCGCTGAGCCTCATGATCTGTCTGCATATTAAATTGATACAAATGTTAAGAAAATGATCAGAAACTCATTCAACTCTAACATAGGACTTCCATGATCAGAGAAAAATATCTTCAGTTTAAAATAATGTATATGGATGGCAGAATAAACAAGTGAGACTACTTTTACTCCTGTTCTCGAAGCAACACCATAGTTCCAATCATATCAGATTCAGACTGCAGCAAGCCATTCACTTGCCTATAAATAAATATACAACCTAGATTTGATAATTGACTGCATTTTTACCTGCATTCTCTTTCGTGCTAACTCATCTTCATATCTAAGCATTTGTGCTTTTGCCTGTGCTTGCTGCTGAACTAAGTTTTTCTGCTCCTCACAAAGTTTTCTCTGCCTGTCCTGCCATTAAAATTAGGCAAAGTGTTTCAACCTTGAAGGATGTACATGTCTATATAGACCAATACAAGATCCACTATAGAAACATCTAACAGTGAAGGAGTTAAATAATAAGAAGCAAATAACTAATTTACCAGAGTTTTAAAGATGTCTACCGCAATACACACACGCACGCGCGTGCGCACACACACAACAGTCAAAACAGTGAAAAACAACAATGTACTCTGCATTGCCACCATAATAAGTACCCTACTAACGAAAGGAAAATAGCTTGTGCTTTAGGACCTTACATGTATTTTCTCAAGCTTGTCTAGGCTAAAATACAATTTAATCATTGAAAAGGGTACATGCAGGAACTGGGTGCCAAAGAGATGATACAATCACTGAATTCAGAATCCAAATTTACATATTGACTATGTAAGGCATTCCAATTTCCAGCGACCATATCTTAGTTCCTTAAATTTCCCATATATCCTTCTACATATCTGCATCTAAGGGTTATCATCTTCCCACTAACATCTTTGATGAAAATTTTTCTCTGGGAGTTCAGAACAAAGATAACAACTTTGACAGGAAATTCCGCAATTCTTCTCACTATCTCATTTCACTCTCCAGTTGCATATGATGCATATTTGAGTTGAACATCCTTAAGAGCACATAATCCAAAGGAAAGGAGCAAATGCTACTTACAATGTCAATTTGCGTTTGAATTAACTCATTATGAACCTTCTCAGCAGCCAACTCAGCCAAGCGATTTTGTTCTTGCTTTCTCATAACCTCAAAGACCTACAGATCAAGGGCCAAGGACAGAGTAAGCAGTTAGAATGTCACCCCATGTTGCTCATCAATTGAGAAACAAACAACGGCATTCAATCCTACTTGCAGAGTCTAAATGGCATCTTTTGCATAAAACAGCTTAGGAACTTTTTTTTTTTTTTTGGGATAATTCTATAATTTCATTAATGTTAATCAAAAGCTATACATTTGAAGTCAAATATCTAGCGCTCTTGCTAGCATGCTACTATGAAATCTATTCTGCAACCTAGGGAGTGAGACTATTCTATCCCTAGTGCTGTAAAAAAGTTTCTCTACTATCAACAGCTTAAGAACATGTTCCACGGAAAAAGAAAAAAGATATCACGCAAGCACATGCAGCTTTCATTTCGGGAAAAAAATAATAAAAGAAGATCAAACTACTCACAAATCAATACTAGACCAACCTGTTTTGCATAGGGTGAGCTGTTGATTTCACGGAGAGCTTTGGCTCCCCTCTCCAGCGACTCAGGATCAAACCCGGAACCCCGCGGCTCCTCGGCCTTGGACTGAGTTTTGTCATCAGAAGAAGTCGAAGGAGAAGAAGGGTGGTCAGCCTGAGGAGGAGGGGCAGAAGAGGGGAAGGAAGGGAAACGGAAGAGCGAGTCGGCATACGCGCGGTTAGAGGCCACAGAAGCGGATGTAATAGCTGCGGCCACTGCTACGCAGGAGGACAGCCTCGAGGCGGAGGCGGCCATGGGAAAGAACGGAAGATTGTGCAGACGAGTCAGAACAAGGCCTTCCGCTTATTGACAGTCCGACCGGACTACTAATGGTGCAAATGGGGTTGAAGTCGTGTAGCAATTTCAGCAGAAGAGCATAAACCCCTTCAATGGCGGCTCTAGGGTTTAAGCTAAAAATTGAGGAAGAAGAAAGAAGGAAGATGGGGCTTTTGCTTGGAGGATAATCCAAGAGACTTTATGGGCCAAAGCCCAATAGGCAAGTTTAGCAGGGACAATCGGGTCTAGTACACTTCTTTTACCTTTATAGTATAAATTATTTTATCATTTTTATAATAATTATTATTTTATATCGTTTTTTATTATAATTAAATTTGTATAATTTTTAAATATGTTTTCGTTGTATCTACGTACTATTTACTGCTAATTTTAAGTTATAATAATATTTTAGATATGAAAAATTCATTAAATATATATGATTAATCCGGCAAATGAAAGTTTATCCAGTTAAAAATATAATGGTTTACACGGTTTATGATTTAGAATTCAAACGGAAAAGTTACAAGCAATTAAAATTAAATACGTGAATAAGTTAACAGATTCCGACTCTAATTCCAGATACCCTAGGGATTGGAATCGGAACAAACAGGTTTCTTAATTGATTATCTGAAACGTACTTTATTTTCATTTAGATCTACCCTAAACCTATCCACTAGATAGCTTCCTACAAGTTCCGATTCTATCATATACTTGTGCATAGTCTTGATCACAGTTCTAGAACCGGAAGGTTTCGATTTCATAGCTCCTCGGAACAGGCCATGAACCTTCCTTTGGACGGTTTAGGGAAGGTTAGGAACCACGGTTCCGTCCGGTTCTGAACTAACTAGTTCAATTTTTATTAAAATTAAATAAAATTTAATATATATATAACGAATTCGTTGTAAAAATTACATTTAAATTTTTGATAGGTGTAAAATTTTATTGATAATTAACTTTATACGTATCAAGATTTGAATGATAATTTATGCAATGAATTTATTTATATTTTACATTATACATACTTAAAGCTAAAAATGTGTATTAAAAAAAAAAAAAGAGAGAACAAGCATGTAAGCTGGGAGGTGGGCTGACAGGGGCGGGGGGTGCCTGACAAGATTGGGGGTAGGTAGGCAGGCCTGCTTTGACGTCTGATCGGGGATGAGGAATTTAAACAAATATATATATATTATTTCACTTTTCCTGCCCACCGATTCCGGTTTTGAGAGTCAGTAGAACCAGTCATGAACCTTAAATTTTACGGTTCGAGGATAGATCCGGGCCTGTTTTAATTTTAGCTGGTTTCGATCCGGTTTTGACCGAGCCGGTTCTGGACCCAAACCAGCCCGTGGGCAGGCCTACTCGTGCATACCCTGAAAGTTTAGGGACTAAACTGGCGTAGAAAGAAAGAATAGGGACAAATTCGAAAACTAGTCAAAGCTTGAGGAGCTAAAGAGAAAAATTCCTGTTATCCGTCCTATTCTTCTGAAATCAAAATCACATCTCTGCAATACCGTTGATTTAATTAGGGTTCTGAAATCCTCCAGAAATTGCAAGAATCCATTGTAGGTGATCGCCGGAGGTCATTTCCATGGCGACTGAGTCATCGGAGGGAGAGGAAGAAGGGAAGCTGACGGGGGGCAGTCCCGTGCTCTCGGTGGACGAGGCCTTCAGGGAGATGGGGAAGAAGGCGGCTTGGAGTGTGAGCTCCTGCAAGCCCGGCAATGGTGTCTCATCTCTTCGCGACGACAACCTCGAGACCTATTGGCAGTAAATTCCACTGCTTTCCACCATTCTCCCCCTCTCTACCTCAACTGAAAATTTGAAATATCAAACTTCACTTTCAATTTTTTTTTTGTGATTCACAGATCCGACGGTGCACAGCCCCATTTGGTGAATGTTCAGTTCCAGAAGAAAGTCAAGCTCCAAGTAGTTCTTTTACATCTGCTTTTCTGCAATTTTATCAAAATTTGTGCTTAGTCAAATATTTTGCGGGAGCTGTATTTTCAAATATCATGCACTGATGGAGATCGTATTTGCATCAAAGCATGAGTTTCGTAGCCCAAATTGCAACATTTCAGTCTACTCGTACTATAATTCGCTGTTTTCTGCCCGTCCATGATTCGTGAAAGAGATATATATATATATGTATAAATTTGAGATTAGCTTGTCTTTAGTTCTCTTTCCTGTGATATTGCACAGATTTCGATTTTCCTGTGCTCTCTCTTATTTGTTTCTCCCTTCTTTAAATAATTTGATGGGGATTTGATTTTTCTTGAAGCTGGTTGTTCTGTACGTGGACTTCAAGCTCGATGAGAGCTATACTCCCAGTAAGGTTTCCATTCGAGCAGGGGATGGGTTCCATAATTTAAAGGTTTGGATTTTATATTGACATGATAGGGAAGACTGGACTTTTACGGTTGTCTTAATCTTCATCTTGTGTAATAGCTTTTTGCTTTGCTTTGAATTTGTTTTAGGAGATAAGGAGCGTGGAACTTATCAAGCCTACTGGCTGGGTCTATATTTCCCTCTCCGGTAATGACCCTCGGTAAGTTTTTGAGTCTTGGTATTTTTTTGCCAGCACTAAGTGTTAGATAGCCTATTTGGGAAGAATAATAGTCCATGAAGCAATGATTATTGTGTTTAAAACTTGGAGCTGCATTAATTTTATTGATTTGGCTAATGTTGGCATACATATGTCCAGTACTACTATTGACACTGACAAAATGTTTTCTGAAATGAATTCTAAATTAGTTCCACAATTTGAAAGTTTGAAATGGGAGCACTTGATGATCAAACCAGCTTCTATTTGAAATAAAGTTAGCAGAGGACACCTTCACAAAATGTATTTCACTTTATGCCTTTCTGCACTGTAATTATGCAATTATAACATTTGCATAATTGCTGCGCTTTACCTTTATTAAGAATGCTTTTGAATCGACAATGTTAGAGGTGATTCTGTTGCCTTTTTCTTGGCAGGGAAACATTTGTGAGCACTTTCATGTTGCAAATAGCCATTCTTTCAAACCATCTAAATGGAAGGGATACCCACGTGCGGCAGATCAAAGTTTATGGCCCCAGACCGTAAGTATCATTCATCTGTAAATTATATTGTTTTGTGCTTGGCTAATCTTCTGATTTTTCGTTTTTTCACCTGGGAAATCTTCCTCACAGGAACCCGATCCCCCAGCAGCGTTTTCAATTCACCTCAACAGAATTCAATATATATGCTTTTGTAAGATGAAATAAATGTGACTCTGGGGAAGAATATTATGAAGAAGCGGATAGGAAGCACCGATTTGTCAAGTGTGTGGAAGCCGCAAATGGGCCCTCCTATTTGAGAAGTCCAGCGGTTTCTGCCTGCTTCGAGGTGTTAATAATCAGCTTCCTTCTGGTCTAAGGACATAGCTCTGAGTTTGCTTGTATAATCTCAAATGACTGGTTGGTATTTGATTTTACGCATTAGAAAGGTGGGATTGGGTTGTGTACCATAATTTTAAATGAAACAGCTCCTGGCAAATTTGATTTTCTGCGACAAATTGATTGCTCTATATCTTTAATTTCATCCAAGTCTAGCTAATATTTCTGACCGGGCAGTGTAGACTCGGGCTGCTTTGGCACCCAAGTTTCAAGAGGACATTGGATAGCTGTTGAAGTTCGAGTTCTGCTTCGGATTGTGCAGCTGTGGAATTAGAAGGATCATATTACTCCTAATTTTATACTTGGTTCACAAGAATAAAATACACGTGGAATAAAATTAATAAAGAAAAGGAGTAGATGAGGGATAGAATTAAATGATGAATAAAAATGTTATTGTTGAGTTAAGAAGTAATAAAAATGTATAGAATAGGGTATTTAAAAATAAAAAGATAAAATTGCTCTATTTATATATATTATTTATATTATTTTATATTTATAATAATTAAAAATTTAAAAAAGGTACTGAGCAGTATCCCCTAAACCACCCATACCCACGAACCTTGAATGGATGAGCCCCACTGAGCCCCTCAAACCATGAAACCCCGAGCCACTCCGACCCCAGTCATCGGCTCGGCAGCAACTCCCAGAGCTTTTCCTACCCACCTCGCAAACTCACGTGAACCCAAGCGATCGACCTCACAAACCCAAACAACCCACCTCCCCAACCCAGGCAACCCACCTCGTGAACCCAAATCATTGGTCAAGGCTCGGTGGTGGTCGAGGTGACTGGTCAATGTTCAATTGTGAGCCTCCAATGGTTCGATGTGGCTCGCAATCGTGGGTCGAGGCTTAGGGTGGCTCGACAAAGGTTAGGGGAGGTCAGTGGCGGAGGTGGAGCATCGACAGTGACTGAGGGAGCGGTTGGTAAATGTTGGAATTTTTAGTAAATACTCAAGGGTATTTTGGCAATTTATGTATTTCGTACAAGGAATATCTATTCTTTACTCCACAATAAGGAATAATATTACACGTATAATCTAGATACCTATTTCGAGGAATACGTATTCCAAATGAACTTGTTCAGTTCACTGGAATACAGTGGGTATAGAATTCCTTATTGTATTCCCATGGTATTCTGTCCAACCAAAAACAATATAAATGTGCGTACAACTTGTATGAAAATTCACGAGATCAAAGATTTGAATTTCCTGAATGCATAGCCCCACTACCCCACGTTACTTTTGGCAAACCACCTAGCCTTCTTCATCCTCTAAACAACTCGGCAATTCGATGTTGATTGCATGGATTTTTAACAACAATATAACAAATCGTAGAGAACTATGGAAGGTAATTCATAGGTATGACATTTATCCTAACTACCCAAGTACAAAATATAACAATATTTTCCTAATAGGTCTGGAGCCAAGGATTAGTGCGTTGACCCAAAAGGAGTCAGAATTGACATGTAGGCCCGGCCACAGTTCAAGAACCGGGCGGTTTCGGTTCGGAACCGCCGGTTCCTGTTCCGTGGCCCCCTGGAACCGGCCCTGAACCTTCCTTTAAAAGGTTCAGGGGCGGTTCGGAACCGGACGGTTCCGGTTCCGAACCGCGATTCCATCCGGTTCCGAACCGACGGCCCGGACCAGCTGTTCGGACCCCTGCCAGCTGGGGTCCTGGCCACGGTTCCGGTTCAAAATTACGGTTCCGTCCGGTTCCAAACCTACTAGTATTAAAATTAAATAAAATTTAATTTAATAAAGAGTTCGTTATATAAATCACAGTTAAATTTTGATATATATAAAATTTTTACAACTACTAATAGTCAACTCTATAAATTTTAAGATTTAAATAACGATTTATATAATGAACTTATTTATATTTTATATCATATAATAACTATTTAGATTAGGTTAAAAAAAACAATTGGAAGGGGGGGGGGGGAATTTTTTTTTTTTTAAATTTCCCTACGGTTCCGAGCCGGTTCAGGTTTAGGTTCGGAACCGGCGGTTCCGGTTTCAAAGACAGGCGGAACCGGCCCTGAACCTTAGCCCTCACGGTTCGAGGACGGTTTCGGGCCGGTTCCCATTTTGACCGGTTCCGGGCCCAAACCGGCCCGTGGCCGGGACTATTGACATGGAAACTTGTGAATCTAGTAGTAGTATTTGATTGAAGATCCATCGAAAGATTCGTTGGTGGATTCAATCCACCATAAATTCATTAGAGAAAAGTACTAATACTTTTTGATCCCTTATAAAAGTATATGTACTTTTCTCCAATGAATTTATAGCGGATCAGATTTATTTTAGAATTTCTCATATCCATCCCATAGAATATTTGGAATACGAGATTTCGTTATTATTTATTTGTTGATTGATGTGAATTTTATATATTTTAAATACTGTGCAGGAGTAAAATTAAACTCCTCATCTGTATTTTATCAGATTTGCATTGCATCCTTTTAAAACCGTGGTTTTGACCTGACCCGACCATGAACTGGTGTAACATTGGTCCCTCCTTTTTCTTCCTCTTCACCTTATTAGGAGTTGCTTTTCACTAGCCCAAACATATAGAATTGAGGCGAGACTAGGATGTCATGACACAATGTCTCTAAGTCGAGAGGGTCTTTCATATAACTGGTATGTCATATAATAGTACTTATATGATATTATAAATCTATGGGATTCACCTATTTATATTTTTTTTTTGTAAAACCTTAAAATAAAAAAAAATAATTCTAAAAATAATTGAATATTATTTATTTATAATATTATATCAACGGTGTCACATAATATATCTATTACAATACAGGACTCTCTCCTCTAAGTCACGTACACTCACATATTCATGTTTCCTTAGTTGTAGGGATTCTACGAGTTATTTATAGTTGTTTTTACATGGTAGGAGATTTTCTTATAATTAAATATATTTTCAGAACACATGGTATCATATCTAAAGAGATACATATTAGGATTATAAATATATAGATTCTGGTCGCTAGATGTTAGACAAATAACGCTAAATTTAATATTACATTTTTAGATAATTTTGGATTGGTCTTGGATCCCACCATTTTTATTCCAATCAGGGTTCGAATTTTGGGGGCTGGTTCAATTCACCTTAAAATTCATCATAAATTTATTTTTAATCCAGTAAGATTGATATTTTCGAACTGAATTAAGCATTTTGATTTTTCAAGAAAGTATTTTATGATTTGGTATCACGATGTGACAATGCAAAGTGGTGCCACTAGCCAATGAGATACAGTGAATTCTATGATTTTTTTTAATTCTTTTTTTTTTTTATCAAAAGATCAGCGATGCTCTTATTCGTTGATCAAAATGGAAATACAAGCCCACACTAGTGGGCCATATGACAAGCCCTCACCAGTGGCTATATTAGGCGAACAACCTGTACAAAATCAAGGGGAATTGAACCAGTACAAACCAACTTGTTACACTAGAGGAATTCCCCGTGAAGAAAGAAGTTGTCTCTGCTACAAATTTTTGGCTTTCTGCACCGGATCTGTGGACCCCAAAAGGCGAGCACGAACTGAGCCCTTGGCCATTTCCCAAACTCTAGATTCTGAAGGAGAAGCACTAGCAAACAACACTTGATTCCTCTCATTCCAGATGAAATAAACAAGAGAATGCTAAAAGAGTTTGAAAAGAATAACGAGAATTGATTTTCCCTTCAAAGTTGAGATAGCCCAATGTAGCTCAGCATGCCAATCAGAAATAGGCCTACAAATGCCAAACTACAAGAGCATCCTAGACCAGAGAGACCTGCTAAATTGACAAGAGAAAAATAGATGCGATCCGCTCTCAATACCGACACGACAAAGCTGGCAAGTAGCATCCACACCAGGCCTCCAGCTACTTATTAGGTCTAAAGTAGATAGTTTGTCATGGATAACGAGCCAACTTATAAAACAATGCCTAGGAATACAAACCTAGAAAATAAAAAAATAATTTAGGAATAACTGATTTGATTTCTATATTACAACTTTCTCCTCCCATACACCCTGTTAAACCACTCCCTGATCCTTCACCAGTTCATCTACCCCCTGCTCTCTCAACGTTGCCTCTCTTTCTGTCACGCGGAGCGAAGGCTCTCCAGTGTCGCCTAAACCGATGGGGCCACCGCCGCCGCCGCCGCCGCCGCCGCCGTCGGATTCGCAGCTTCCTACCTCGCTCACGAGCTGTGGAGACCTCAGATGCTGCCGCCGCCAAGCTCCACCCCTGGCGTTGAAGCAGTGGCTGATGTGCAGCTACGGTAGGCACATCGCCCCCCAGGCCCCCGAAAAGTTCCTCCAGTACGCCGGAGGGGAGATCCACATCGTGATGGACTGCCGTCACGCCACTGCCGGCCGCCGACGAGGACATGATCCACGAGCATCGGCCCCAAGCCCTTCCGTCTCCCTCCTCTTCCTCTTCCTTCTCAATCCCGAGTCTGCCCCGGTCCAACATCGGGCCCATCCTCGATTCATCATCCGCTAAATCGGAGGACTGGTTCCTCAACAGCCTTAATCGGGGCTCCATCGGCCCTAACCCTCTGCACATCACCCTCAATCGCGCACCAGCCACCAAATCATGGCCCGAGCTGAGGACAACCGCCTGAAACTGCGGACTGGGGATCGGCTTTCGGACATGGTTGTGCGGGCCGGGGCTGAATCAGGATGATGGCCTATCACCTTGTTTTCTGCTCAACTGCAGGTCCCCGTGGCCATCGCGATTACTGACTGGAATTCCTATCAGCTTTGGTGTTGGGATCACAGGAAAAGGGGTGTCTTCTTTATCCAAATGAATTTATCGTGGTAGCAGGAGAAGTCACGCGGCGGTCTTGATCTGCGCTCCTTGCATTCACCCTCGAGGTACTTAATTCATTTCAACACTCTCCTGGTCGGTGTTTATTATTGTTGATTTATAATAATACTAGGCGCAAACCCTACAATGCATATGTTTTATAATTGAACGAAATTAGTAACAACAAGCATGTCAACGGCTAAATGAAGTCACCCATTTATAGTTATTAAGAGATTAATTTTATCTGTTTTTTTATAAGTGACAAGAGTAAAGAGTAGGAGAAAAAAATAATAGTGCTAATTCTTGTGAAATAAGATAGGGAAAAGGAGCGAAAGTAAGATTGGAGAGAGTTTGATACATGATAGTATTATGATGTGATAGTATTTACGTCGTCATACTCAATCAATCCCTGTTACTTCTCACCATATAAGCACTCTTTTATACACACACACTGTTACACGTACTTGAGGGCGAGGCTGTGCTAAGTGAAACGTGTGGGCTGAAATAGGTGATGCCTTGGATGAGCCGTGAGGAATAAGAAATGAATATAAATTGTGAGGGAGGGATTACAAAGGATAAATTTTGGGTTAAGTAGATAACATTTCCGTACACAGCTTTGATGCGTTTCATTTTATTAGGAACTGATGCTTGGAGTGTTTATATGTTGAATTTCTCGGGGAGATCTGCCTTGCTTAAAAGAATAAATGATATTAGGTTCCTACTGTACTACTGGTAGTGTAAACCAGAATAATATAAAAATTCCAATAATCTCGATGGCCACAAAGAAAATAATATTATAAAAATTGATTTTTCTTGTTTTCTTTCTCTAGGTACAAATCGTGCAAGAAAGACTTACGGGGAAATGGAGTAGAAGAAAATGAATTATAAATTCAAGAACACAAGAACACAAGAACACAAACTAACAAATTCATAAAATAAAAATCTGTTACTGATTTGAGTCGAGGCCTGTGACTGTCACAGTTTCCTTAAGATTGATTCGTCCCCTCTGGTCGTGCTGAGGAAGCGTGGACTTCAATCTCCCAGGATACAACGACGCTGAGCTCGAGGTTGCACGAGACCCGCAGCTGGAGGCGAACTGGAACCGAAGCCGGAAACCACCAAAAACCGATGCAGATGCAGAGAGGGAGAAGAGAGAGAGCTCTAGAGCTTGTGGTGTGTTCTGAACCTATGGAGGGGCCTCTATTTATAGGCTGGTGGAGGGCTGGTGGCTTAAATGGCAGAGAACCGGACAATTGAATGCCCGAACCGGCCGTAAATGCATTGAACAGGACATTAAAAGGGCTAAACCGGACGTTAAGAGCCCTTAATTGCTTCGAACCGGCCATTAATCAGAGTGAACCGGTCATTCAGTGCCCCTATTAAGGTCGGCCCCTTAATGTCGTCCCTTAATACGGCCTTTAAGACCCTAAACTGCCAGGAATCCAAAGAGTCGGGAATCCGAGGCAAATTTATTGAAGGAAAAAAAAATTATCAGAAATGGCAAAACTAGGCCGGCACCTTCATGCGAGAAAGCCGTTTATTATAGCTGAAGTAGTTACTTATCATAAAACTACTCTTAACTTATAAACCCTTTGAAATTCTCATCCCTAACCGATGTGAGATTGAGTTTTTGCATTTCCCTGTATGGGCTCATTGGGCCCTTATAAGCCTGGGCCTCTTCATGGGTTTTTATAAACCCAATCCATAACAATAAGTCCATGGACTTAAACCCATTTCAATTCCTTCAATTTCTCATTCAATTGGACTTAGGCCCAAAAATAATTTCTAATTCATGAGAACAATTTCTCATTCAATTCAATGCAATTTTTCCAACAGGTAGTTGCTGTGTATTAAATATTCATATAATGCCAAACTCAAAAATATCTGTATTATATTATATCTATTATTATATGTGAAAATATAACAGTTTTATCTTTTATATTTTCGATTTTGCTCATATATTACTTAAACGTAGATAGTTGTTACTAATATAGATAACATAATAGGGGCATAATAGTAAATTTAATATATAAGGATCAATTCTTCACTGTTTCCTCTCCCACTGGTTATTCTACTCTTGCACATTTTTCTCCTTTTCATGTTTATTCCTAATTTTTACGTTTTCTCACTTTTTAATTTTTCAACCATGCATTCACTCAATTTAGGGACCCAATTTTACTTATTATAATTCTCTTTTATAATTATATAATTTATAAATGTAAATAAATTGGTGAATTTTGTTAACGAATCTGGCTATGCATGTGCTAACTGATTTTTTGAGATTATATGAAAATTCGAATTTTTGGCATTCAGCTTTGACGAGAAAGCACTAATATAGAAGTCTAGGCAGCAGCCCACCTGTCCAAAGGATGAGCAATTATAGACAATTAGACATCTCAATTTTGATGCTCTCACCTTTTTGCAATCGATGGACCAAAACAAATGAAAGGGTGAGCTCTAAATTCCAAAACAAAAAATTGAGAAACTCTGAACTTGTTAGAAAAGTCACGAAAGAAATTACCTAAAAGATCATAGAGCAACAATAGGCATCATGAAGCAAGCCCGTCGCACGGTGGCAAAATCACAGTAACCTCTCTAGTGTCATGACGTCAACTAACTACCAGAGTTGAGCACGCCAGAACAGTTCATGGCTAGAGAAGCTCGTTCAAGTGGGCATATAAATCGAGAGAACTCTCAATCCTCAAATAATTTCTTCATCTTGAGGTGTAATCTTCTTTGATTATTTCTCATGTCAACATTTATTTTCGCAGCCTCATATTGTTGTTATCTCATTAATTATACTTGTAAATGTTTTTATTACTGCATAATGGGCTCATATTAGCATATATCATATGTACTAGTGATATTCCTTTATCATCTATTTCAATAGAGTGCACATATATAACAAAAACATCTTCTATCAGTCTCAATCTTAAAAGCACTTCAAAATTCAAAATCAAAGCGGAGACTCCAAAGGATGCGACACCAGTACTATCAGGAGGGCAAAAGACCCTCAATATTTGGGCAAACGAGCAAAAGACACTTATCGAGAGTGCATGGTGACCCTTACTGTGTGGGTAGAGCAATGCTGTGTATGAAGAACCTAATGAGGACATGTTTGATCAGAGGGAATGAGAATAGTTATTTCATGTAGAATAATTATTCTACTATTTGGTTGGCCAGAATAAACCAATTCAGAATAACTATGTCGAATCCACTATCCACAGAAGAGGAATAGCTGCTCCTTCCACTTCAGTTGGGAACACGAATTCTCAATTGGAGTACGTGGTCAAATTATGCATACAAGGAGCACTAAGTTACAACCATTTACTAAAATAGCACTAATTTATATTAATTCCCCGCATTACCCTTTCTTCTCACCCCATTCCCCCATTTCATCTGCTTTGGTGCCCGCCCTCACCTCCACCTATTCTCCTTAGCAAAACACATAGCAGCAGCACCTCAAGGACAGTCGGCAACAAGCAGGTCGGGGGTGTCAGCTAGCAGATCTGGGTGTCGCCTCACGATCATCGACGATGAATAGCACCTCAAGGCTAGCGACCAGCAGGTTGGGGAGCCTCCACTATCCATCTCAGATCTCCTCTGAAGCTACAGGGCCGGGATCTCGAATCTCCTCCAGAGCGCTACATGACCAACAAGGGCTCGGCACCTCCAAAACAGGGCGAGTGTGATGGATGCCTTGAGATCCCTCAATCCTTCGTTGGGATGATGGTAACAACTATCAGTGACGACTGTCACAGCGGCAACGGTGATAGCGGCCAAGTTGACAACGCAGTAGTGGCAGCGGCAGCGACGGCGTCGATAGCGAGCAACTAGTGATATATTAGAAATATATTACTAGTTGAAGATGGAGGAGAGTGAGAGGGGTGTACGTGGAATTTTGAAAAAAAGTTGAAGTTTTTCTTTTAAACTGGCGATATATTTGAAACATGTTATAAAATGGTGCTAGTCATAAAAGTATTACCTCCTTTGGTGCTATAAAAGTTTTCACCTCTTCTAAATTAGCCATAACCTATCTGATGGGGAAGAAATTGACGATGTGTACAAGGTCTACTACGTAGAGTGATAGATCCGAAGTTCATACTTGTTAAGATCATTCAAATGGTATTGTCTACCTAAGACACAGCCGCACAATTTTATCCTCTAAAACACTACTTTCTGATGTGGGATTGTAATGATACCCATCATTAGACTCATTTGCTGAACGGGAATCTTGACGCCTCATTGTCTCATCTCGACAAGAGGATCAATTGATGAGGAAGAAATTGACGAAGTTAATGCGGTTTTCTCTTCGCAGTATGGTAGGTCCAAAGTTTGCACATGGAAATGCCCACCCAAGAGATGTCATCCATTTTAAATGTGTTCGCATGGTTTTGTCTTTTAAAAGACATATCTTGAAGGAGAGTGATGCTCTTGAACAATATAAAATCCTCAATAATCTCGTTTTTTTCCTATGTAAAATTGCAATGTTGTTATCATCAAGACTTGATAATCTATATACTATATATTAATAAAGTAGAGTTCTAACTCTCAAGACCTCAATAACCTTCACATAACAGCCTCAACAGCATCCATATGGTAGCCCTTTGGGCTTTTTATTTTCTTTTTGATTTATATATAGCAAAATACAATGATTGCTATGTGTTTGTCTCATATCATCTCGATATTAGATATTTCTCTTTTATCTATCTTTCCTTCTTCAGTTTTCGGTCTATTGCTCAAGTTATTCAAATCCAAGCAATTTTTTTTATTTAGTTAAATTAGTTTCTATTTAGCTCTTTAACTTATATTTATCCTTATTATTTTTTATTTAATTATCTACCACATCGATTTGATCTAACTACTTAGAAATTCATTAATGTAAATAAGAATCAATTTTGCTGTTGAAAGAAATTATTCTCCTATTTAGTTAAATTTTTTCTTTATATAAATCATTATTATCTTTATTTGATTTCCATAATTTCCTTGACTATTTAGCTATTTTCTATTTTTCATTCACTCTTCCTATCTCTTTTCCATGTTTGCTCTTCACCCATGTTTAATCTTTCTTCTATTTCACCAGTTATAATCGAATGAACATCTGTTACTATCAATATTTATCTATTTGTTATTCTTTTATCTTAGAATGTACAACTATTATTCTTATATACAAGCAATTCCTCTTTTAACATAATTTTCCATTAAATAATAATTAAAAAATAATTTAATTCAAACTTATTTCATATTAGTGAATATTCGTCAATCCTACAGCGAAGCGCATCACATTGTACGATGAAAATAGAGTTTAGTAAACTTATTTATTAATATGGAATAAAAATTATTTATATAAGAATCGTGTGACAATTTTTACACTATATTTTTCTATAATTACATCACTTCATATATAATGTGTGAGTTTAATAATACTAATGAATAATAGAATATATTATTGTAAATAAATAAATATCATCAACAAATAAATGTCATTATTTATTTAAAAATATGTAAAAGACATTAATATATAATTTATTATATTAAAAATTTTTATTTTGACTATAAGAATAGAACTTATATATTTTATTTTTATTCCAGATTTGATTCTATGGGTATATCAAAAGTATAAACTCCCTCATTTAGGGGAACCAAATCCTTCATTAAAGGGAAATAAAATGAAATTATTTTCAATAAATATCTATAGGAAATAGTATTTTCAATTCCCTTTCTTGTGTGACCTCTACATAAAACAAACGACATTTTAGCATAATTAATTAGACTTAAATACAATAGACCATTAATATACTGTTTATGGGAAAGAGAAAAATATTATATTTATGTCCTAATTTTTATGTATATTATTTCTATACTACTAAATAAAAATCGTAACATATTTACTTTATAAGCGTACAAATAATATGATATCTCTTTTTAAATTATAAATGGCATTTTTACAAGAAAGATATTTGATTGTGAGTTGAACACAATTATATTTTTTAAACATTTTCATATTTTAATATAATTTACTCACTTCCTTATAAAAGATAAAGTTGCATTTATTACCTTAATTCGCAGCGTAGCGCAAGTTTCTAAGCTAGTTATTACCAAATTCCAACTCAAACAAGATCCTAATTCAATACTAAAATTCTCTAACGATCGACATGTCACTAGGGATGGCAATGGGCTGGGGCTGGCTGGGCATTTGGTTACCTAGACTAGCCCTGCACCCTCATGGGTCGAGTTGAGGCATGAGTAAGAGAAATTAATTAATGCTAAGTACATTTTAGTTCAAAATATAACATAAATTTATATATATTTATAACGATATAATTAAATCATTTTTAAAAAAAGAATTTATATAATTTCGATAAAAAAGAACGATTATTATCCAATTTATTAATATAAAAATAACCATAAATCATGTAAATTAATTCTAAAATATATAATTATATAGTATAATAATATATAAATATAGATGGGGCAAGTGGGTCAGAAATCAAACCCAGACCTACCCTAACCCACTCATGGCCCGGGTTAGTGGATGTGGGTCGATTTTGCCATCCCTAATGTCCACTAAGTATTTTTGAGATAGACTGCTCTCTTGTCCATTCACAAATATGTTTGGCCAAAGTCACCATCATCCAACTAATGCCATCCTCTAGAAAGCAAATACAGAGAGGGAGCACTTTTCTTAGGAAGTGGCTTAATACAGTGGCATAAATGAAATATCTCAAAATTAGGAGATTCTAAATTCGATAGATACAGGAGAGATCCCATGTTCCTTTAGGATCTATATCACGTCCTCTATTACCTTGGGTAAAATTGGTTGTGTTAGGTGATTTTTTAAATGGTTCAAGCCCGAATTTTGGGTCAACTTTTACGCCTAGAAATTATACAAAAAATAATTTAAACAAATAAAAAAATCGATGCTTAATGGTATAATTTTTTGGATGATGATCTAGAATCCTGATTTTTACTGTAACAATAAATTAAATATAAATTTTTTATAATAAATAAAAACTACTAATCCTAAATATATAAGTTAAATAACATAATATTAATCAAGGTTCAAGTTAAAAAGCATAAAAAGATCATTTTTTGTCAAAATTTATAAAGAATTTTCTGAGTTGGGCACAAATTTTTCACCTCATTTTTCTAGATCATAAAAATCATCCAAAATTTATGTATAGTCCAATATATTTGAAGTTTCGAGTTGAATTGGGGCGAATTTTTTATTCTTTCAATTTTTTATTTGCATCCCTGTCTTAGCCAGAGAGTATGGAAGTTATAAATTTGTCCCGACTCTCCATGCTGCTGCACAGCCCTCCAAGCAACTTGGGGAGCAGGGCACATCAACTGCAAGAATGTTCCCCGACTCAACAACGTGCATTGCACCTAATGATTTATCTAGTTGGTCTCCATTTTGATTGTTCCATGCTACCTTAGTTTTAGTTTGTTGGTCTCTCCTATTCGTGAAGTCATTTGACACAACGGTGTCATCACGTGGCGGTACTTATATGATGACACCAACCAATCAAACTTAAGTATTTTTTAGGTTACTTTTTTTATTTTTAGATTTTATTTAAAAAATAAAAATGACTTATTTTCATTGGTTAGTCTTATTAGGAGTTCAAGTTTTACTCTTCTGTATTGCTTTTCATAATTAATCCACAAACGTAACTTTTATATTTGGCAATAGAGAATTGATTAGATGTAATTTGCTTCCAAGATTAAATGATGGGTCCATTAGGTATTACAAATTAATTCATTGAATAGTCATTAAGCCATATAAAGCAACAAATCATCAGTTACTATCTGTACCCTTAGGGGAAATTGCACTAATGGTACAAAATATTTTGAAAATGTTCCAAATCAATGCAAAAAGAAATTTTTATGCCTAAATAGTACAAAACGTTTCAGGATTGTTCCATTGTAGTACATTCCGTGAAATTCTCATTGATGGCGTCAAACGGATGACATGTCATCCTACGTGGAGAAATATTTTATGACGTGGACAATTCAAGTTTTCAATTTGTTACAAATTGGTACAAAATATTTCTAGTTTGTTTAGGTTTGGTCCAAAAAGTTTTAGATTGGTGTCATATTAGTACAAGTTATAGCAATCATGTACAAAATACTCGAGATTTCCTTCTTCTTTTAGAATGCAAGAAATAAAATGATGGCAAGGAATCATTGAGTGTTGCCACCTACAAGGGCTACATGTCATGGCATCTATGTTAATAACAGATAACTTATCACGCCGAGAAACACCATATTTTCTTGTACCTACTTCAAATGGCCAATAGTTAGAAACCCATGACTTAAACCTTTTCAATTTTTTTTTTCAGAATCCTTGGGCAAATATTCCCAGTGTACTTCTCTGCTTGTGTCTTAGTAGTCATATGGAGTTGTTCACATGAGGATGAGATTTTACTCTTATAGAATTGAGTTCTAATAAATTGAAATTTTGTTTTCTCCAACATTATAATGTCTGAACTATTGTCATTATAAAACTACCATCATAGCGGTAACTACGATTATAATAAACAATGTAGCAGTAATTTTGTTCTACTATGGCACCAATTTAAAACTTTTTGTGTCGAAACTAAATAAACTAAAGACATTTTGTACCAATTTGCAACCAACTGAAGATTTGATTTGTCCACATCATAAAACATTTTGCTATGTAGGATGACATGTCATTAGTTTTTGATGACATTAATGAGTATTTGACGGAATGAACTACAAAGGAACAATCTTGAAACTTTTTGTACTATTTGAGTATAAAAATTTCTTTTTGTACCAATTTGGACCATTTCCAAAACTTTTTGTACCATTGGTGCAATTTCCCTGTACCCTTACGACATAGAATAATTACCTTAAGATATCAAGAAAATTTTGTATTTTTTGAAAATCCTTAAGAAAACTCCTTCATGCAAACTACACATTATCTAAAGTCACTAATTTAATTTAACATAAGCTAGATGTTGACCCATATTATGCACAGTATGTGTTGTCTCAGTAAAATTTTTTATAAATATATATTCATACACAATTAAAATTAGCTATAATTAATTTTTCAAGTAAAAATAATATATGTTAACATTTTAAATTATATAGCTATAATAGTGAAAGTAGGAGAGAAAATAACGGAAAGTAGGTAGTTATACATGTTGAATTTACGATCTGACCCGGTTTGATTCCAATCTAATGGTTAACGAAATTTCAATTAAGGGCATTTTGGTAAACAAAAAAGTGACATCAAAAGGATTTTATCCCTTAAAATAATAATAGATAAAAGACTAAACAGACCAAAAAGCATCATTTACCTAGTTTTCAATTTTATTACGAACTTTTTCATGTTAAGAGAAAAACACGAATTGTCAATTTAGCATTGCAGTTAGCACAATGTCCCTGGAATTGTCGAACTTGACACTTCATGGTGTACATTTTTGTTGTTCATTTGCCATAAAAGGAGGAAGAAAAGAAAATTACTTCAATTTTAATTGTGTTTTTTTGTTCTTTCACCATGGTGGAGATGAAAGTGAAGCTCTTCTTCATTTTGAAGAAGTGAAAGGCACCATTATTGAAGTGTTTTTTTGCTACTTTCTTTTGCTTTTTCTTTAAAAAAATTCATTTATGACGTGGATGGGACTGAAATTACTAACATGGAGGCCCTGACGAGAGATATTATCCAATTTGGGTATAGTGTGACCCTCATGATTTCGTCCTTGAAAAAGTGTCTCTTCAGAGAGAGGGTCATGCGCGTGTCTTATAAGGAGTTGAAGGCCATTGAACCTCTTCGACGTGGGATTAGTACCCATTACATATCCATCAATTGATGAGGTTCACTCATTGTTATAGATCGGAGTCTGTGACATGAAAAGGTTTGCAAGTGGTATTATCTGTTTTAACCGCAATTGGCAAATTTTCGAACTTGGAAAGATGTCTTTTGAGGGAGAGAGGCATGCATGAATCTTATGAAGAGTTCAAGACCCATGTACCTCTCCAGCATGGGATTAATACCAGTCACACACCCGTTCTTGAAGAACTTTATTCAATGACTAGGGTTCAAGATCTAATAACACGATGCCACTTGATAGTTCAGTGAAAATTTAAAATTTTAAGATCCAAAGGCAACAATACTTCTCATCAATCAAGTGGATCTTACTCAATGAAAGTGTTGGATATTACTAACTGAATATCTACTCGTTCGTGAGAGGTCGAATCTTAGGTTCGACTGTCAAAGGGAACACTACTTTCGAGGATGACTCATCCTGATGGTTTCGTAATATAAGAAATGTAAAGGCCCGTAAGATGTATCATTCGTTTTGGACGTTGCCTGATCGCTTTTGTTCCATCAATTCACAACCCCAGATGGAAAAAGAATAAGAGTCTTGAACTCTTCATAAGATTCAAGCACACACCTTTTTTCCTAAAGACATGTCTTTTTCAAGATCATGCTCAACGTAGATAATGCCTCTTACGTGTGTTTCCATGTTGTGCACTCTTGAAACACCACTATGAGTTGACCTTATCAGTTATTGCTCCCGTTGAAAGTTGAATTCAAAATCATTGCCCTCTAGCTAGAGTTATATGATGATAATCGATCCACACCCCAATATGAAAAAGGAATAAGGGTCTTGAACTCTTCACAAGACAACTCAAGCATGTCTCTTTCCTTCAACAAGAGCCCTCTGACATGTGTTTCCACGTTGCGCACTCTTGAACCACCACTATGAGTTGACCTCATCAATTAATGCTCTCGTTGAAAGTCAAATTCAAAATCCTCGCCCTTTGGATGGAGTTATGATGATAATCGATTCACATCCCTACATAAAAAAGGAATAAGGGTCTTAAACTCTTCACAAGACAATTCAAGCATGTCTCTTTCCTTCAACAAGAGCCGTTGATTGTAGAGCAAATAAGCTTATACTGTCTTTTAAAAAGATGGTACATAAAACATATTTAACTTTAGGTGATAAAGGAATCTCATTGGCCTAATATGAGGAAAAAAAAAAAAAAATTAGGGCTCAAATTTTCATGGCGAGGATTAAATATCTAACTTTTAAGTTGTGAGTCGAATTTTGTGTCAAACCACATCCTCAGACAATGTATTTATTGAATTGATGATAAGGTGCCTGCTTTGTAGGAGGTCGACTCCATCATTTAAGAAAATATTTTAAATGGTCGTACTTTATAATAATGTGATGAGAATGAACTAATGGATTAGTTCATATTAGTAATAATTAGAATAAGTATACGAGTGATTGACATACATTTCCTTATTTATTAAATTTTGATTGGCACTTTTTTTCATGTTATATTGTGAGGCAAGATTGTCTAAATTATTTTTTTCATTTAAATGACGATAGAAGATTTTTTGATATCACACACTTTTACTTTTGATGAAGTTAGATTCAGCTATTGGACCAATCACAGTTAGCGAAAAGAAAGAAACTAGAGGCATAACGGTGCTCTGCACAAAAGGAAAAATATTAAAGGTAAAAATAATTTTATTAACCGCTTCAATTCTCCCATTTCACGTCATAACATTTTATACCTACAATTTTAGTAGTAAAAATCTGTCATATTTTTAAATTAATTATTTGAAATTGTATACATAAAAAGGTAAAATTGATATAGTATACTAAAACAATTGAAAATGTTTTGTCTACTACTATACAATGTTGTTAAACTCTAGAGTCAACTCGTAAACTCGTAAGAGTTTAAGAGTTTACCCCATAGAATCGAGTTAACTCGGAGTAGAATCGGAAATTATAGTAAACTCGGTAAACTCAAGAGTTAACTCGGTAGAATCGGTAAACTCGTAAGTATTGAATCGTTAAATCGGCGAATTAGATAAATTGATTTTTTTAGGTCCAATAGACTTCTTAATATTTAGGACCTATTCTTTGAGTGATTAATGGACTAACTCAGCCCATTAGATAAGTTAGATCACCTTAAAATTTGAGACGTAACCCTATCTTCCCTTTACGTTCTTTCTATATTTTGTCTACTTTTCTACGTTTGCCCACTATCTCTCCTTCTACATTCTTTTTGTCATCAAGTTCATCCATTGCTTTAGTATTTAGTTTGGGTAAAGTCGATCTTGACATTAAGTTCGATGTAATGATAGTGAAGATGAACTTGGTGATCGTGATCCTGTAGTGGAGTTTCTCCCTTGAATCTACTTTGAACTTATTTGAAATTGTCTTGTTATTGAAGTTGAAGAATTAATTTAGAGATGTTATGTAGAACTTATTTGAATCTTAATTAGTTGAACTTATTTGAATTGGACTTATTTTATGGTTTTTATAGAATGGCTGTGTTATTATGAATATAGACAATTATATTTACTTGATACATAAACTCTACGACTTTAATATACGAGTTAACGTTTCGAGTTTATAAGGACGCTAACGAGTTTACGTAAACTCTAGAACTTGACAACCTTGCTACTATAAGTTAATGAATTTTAAATGAATTAAATTGAAATACATTATAAATAAACAATTTAATTATACTAGCTCATCCTAGTAATTCACATTTATTTATTTTTATTTTCTTTCCATGCATAATACGGGTTCGTGTCTAGTAATTATGGAATGGAAGCAAAAAGTGAGAGGGGAGAATCCCAAAAGTGTACAAGAAGAATGTGATAATGATAATTTAGGTATACAAAAGTACCCTTTGCTCAAAATATAAAATTACCATTTTATCTCTAATGAATTTGTAAAATATATGTATTAGTAATTTAGTAACATGTATTTAGTAATATGCATTTTAACAGTACAACAACTTTTATTTTTAAGTATGTAATTGGTAAGTACAAGAAAGTCTTCAATGGAACGGTTATACTACATAGGTAATACTATCATGATATATCTGTCTAGTCAAGATTTAACATATAATCAATAATTATACAGTTATAATTATTAAATCCCAAAAATTTTTAAAAGATATAAAACATCTTAAATAAATGGTGAGTCGTAATTGAAAATAATATATAAATGGTAAACAAATATTAAAAAACCAAATAAAGGGCGATTCCTAATTAGACAAACATATAAATAATGAATTTTAATGGATGGACATACTGTGCCAGCTATGACTGTTCCATTGAAAATTTTCTCTTTAAGTGCAATCAAAATTTAAAACCAAAAAAGTGCGGTCAGATTTAAAAAAAAATTATATTTATCGAGTCCTTACTAATTACGTGTTACCACCTCCAAATTAAATAATATCACCAAAAAAATTGACTTTTATTATATTTTTAAGGTTTTTAACAATTTTTTAGGATTATTCAGATTTTCTAGGATATATTTAAATTTTAGAAAAAAGATAATTTTGATCCTCAATTTTTATATTTTTACCATTTTCATTTTAAATATTTTAATTTTTAGTCATTTTATTTCTATTGTTACTTTGTTCATATAAAAAATAATATTCCATCCAAATTTTTTTCAAAAAATAAAGAAAAACAATGGAGAGGAAAAATATTAGCAAAGCATCACCGGTAGCTAAATCCTTTCTAAAATTTAGATTAATTTTCGTTTCAAAATTAATTGGTGATTACTACTAGTACAAAATCTTGATCCACTGAGTAAGAAAGAGTGCTAATTTTAGAGAGGACACTTACTAGTAGCTAACACTTCCTTAACCAGGGATGACCACACCGTGTCTTTTTACTTCTCTTTTGACTTTTTTATTAAAATATTTTTTTGGATAAAAAATATTTGTCTATGCAAGAAGTAGTAAGATCAAAATGATAAAAATTCAAAAAGTTGAAAATGTAAATAATAAAAAATGAAAGTTTTAGCAGGAAAATGGTAAAAATGCGAAATGTTTATAGTTAAAAGTGTCATTTTTACTTAAATTTTTTAGAAATTTTTAAAATTTTATAGCTAATGATTAAAATTACCATTATATACCAACATAACATATCTTCTTTCACGTGTCTTATTTAATTGGTAAGTATTATGCTGTCGTTATATCACTAGTGCATGAGATACCTTGCCATGTCATGGACAAACGAGAAATTACTTGATGACTCAGTCATTACATAATGTGACATTAGAAAACAGCAACTAGATTGTAATAAACGAGAAAATTGATATTAGTTACTTCAACAGTAATCTTACTTATTACTAATTAGAATAATTTAATTATTTCTTCATCGTTACGTCAATTTGAGGTAGATTATTGAGATTTTTCCTGGACCAACAGTTCCATCAATCCAGAGTTCAGACATACCCGCGACATTTTCTCTTTTGGAGGTAAAATAAACAGATGAATTTATGGAATTACATTTTTTTACTATTTTAATAATCCTTTTATCTATTTTAGTTTTTTCACCCCAAGAAGGCCGATCCAAAAGAGAAGGGAGCTGCCTCATTAGCACTAAGTCCATTTTAAAGAGAACAAGACGGAGAGAGAAGAAAGGGGGAATCTCGAGGCTTTCATCCGGGGGTGTTTCCGGTGACGGAGAAGGCGGCGCCGGCGACATGGAGACGCTGCTTTGCACGATGATCTTCGAGCTGCATTTCTCCAATCTGTGAAATCTGCCCGTCTACTTCTGCTTTCTCTCTCCTTCTCTCTGTCTCCCGCTTCGGGAGTTGGCAATCATAGGGTTTGCTCTTGATCTGCTGAGTTCGTCCGTGGAAGTTTTAGCCGTTGAGTTTCTACATCTGGAGCTGGTTTTGCTTCGTCAGTAACGATGAGATCTACGCCGTAGCAGTGCAGGTTGGTCTTTCCATTATTCACTGCCCGTGTTATTGTTGAAGCAAGCTTCCTGTTTTTTGTTCCGTTGCTAGAAATATCGGCTCAGGAATGATTTGAACATTTGCGCTAGGAAAAGAGTGCATTTTCGATGTGATTTGCATGATTTACCTTTCAAGCTTTAGATATTTGTCTGCATTCTGCCATTTATTTGGCTGATGAGTACTTGATTACGGTACCTCGTTATTAGCTTGTATGTTCGATGTAGCTGATTTAATGGCCTTCAAAGCTTTGAGAAGTGTTAGTAGCCTCCCTCAGATACGATGACACGCCTTAGCTGCTCTGTCTTGTAATATCAAGCATGTTGCATTCGGATCTTTTCTCTTGAAATTCTTTCATGATTGGGTTTGCATTCTATTCTAATGTTTGTTTTTCCAGGTGGCCTGTCAGTAAAGTGTGGAAAGATAGGATAGATGCGAGTGACTGAGATGTCCTTAAGAAGCATTGTTCGTGAATTGAAAGAGATGAAAGATGGGATTGGAAATGTTTCAAGGCGAGGATCTGAAGGCAGACGCTGGCGTAGTCTAACAAGGTCGCACATAGCACCTGAACAAGCCCCACAGCCTTCTGGACTGCCCATCAATCAGGGCCGGTGGGCAAACCTACCACCAGAGTTGTTGTTGGACATAATAAAGAGGGTGGAGGAGAGTGAGACATCATGGCCTTCTCGAGCTGTTGTTGTCTTTTGTGCTTCAGTTTGTAAGTCATGGAGAGCAATTACCAAGGAACTTGTCAAAACCCCTGAGCAGTGTGGAAGGCTTACCTTCCCTATTTCACTGAAGCAGGTAATGGTCCCTCCATGCCATCCATTCAGTAGCAAATTTAATTGTCTCTACTGATCCTCCATGATTTACACTTCCGTTTTCTTTTTTATCAGCCAGGGCCTCGGGAGGGCCTGATCCAGTGCTTTATTAGGAGAGATACAGCAACTTCTACGTATCTGTTGTACTATGGTTTAGTTCCGTGTAAGTAATGCTATTCTTATGTCCTCTCTTCCTCTGAAATTCACTTGCATTGACTAATTATGTGACAGTCTGAAGTTATTCTTTATCCTTCCAAAGGCAATTTAGTCCCGGTGAATAATGCCTTGTTTGTTTCACAGAATGAACTTTTGTACATGTTGGGAATATTTTTTCCCTGATTCCAGTTGAACTTCTGTGGATGTCATTGGAAAATCCTGTTTACTTTGTACTTTCTTCTGAAAGCATGTGTGTGACCTTTAAGCCTTTTCCCAGGACTTTTCGAGCCTATTTTATCTTATGTTATCTTTTGGATAAGACTAGCTCGCATGAAAAGATATTGTCAATTCTCACATTAATGTTTCAACAGCTGGGCATGAGAGAGATAAACTGCTGTTAGCTGCCAGAAAGATTAGGAGGGCCACATGTACAGACTTTCTTATATCTTTGCTTCCAGATGTTTTTTCTCGATCCAGCAATACTTATATTGGTAAACTGAGGTAAGTCTTTCTCTCAATCTTTCTGGCTTTCAGTTAACTCTGTACCCACTTGATCAAACTCTCAAAATTTTTATATGCCAGGTCCAATTTTATTGGTACAAAGTTCACCATATATGACAGTCAACCTCCATGTGAAGCAGACCTCCAATCGAGCAGCCGGGCCAATAAAAGACCCCATTCTAAGGAGGCATCAGCAAGGGCGCCTATCTGTAATTATAGTGTTGGCACAGTCTCATACGAGCTCAATGTCCTTCGAACAAGAGGACCAAGGAGAATGAACTGCACCATGGACTCCATACCAATCTCTTCTATTCAAGAGGGGGGTAGTGCCCCAACACCGACATCATTCCCAGTTTCCTTCGACGAGCAAGTCCCTCCTCCCTTCTCAGCTTCCAAAGGAAAGGACATAGCACCGTCTAATTTTAGTTCCACGAGTCTCTCGGAGATTCAGCCTGTCCAGGTCTCGGGGACTCCACTAGTCCTCAAGAACAAAGCTCCGAGGTGGCACGAACAGCTCCAGTGCTGGTGCTTGAACTTCAGAGGCAGAGTCACAGTTGCTTCAGTCAAGAATTTCCAGCTGGTGGCGGCTGCTGAACCATCCCACAACATCCCATCCGCTGAGCAAGAAAAAGTTATTCTGCAGTTCGGGAAAATTGCAAAGGACATCTTCACAATGGATTACCGGTACCCTCTTTCTGCCTTCCAGGCCTTTGCAATCTGTCTGAGCAGCTTTGATACTAAACCTGCATGTGAATGACATCAAACAGTGTCCCTGTACTGCAAACAAAGCATTTATTAAGATGTGCTTCTACATGAAGCTTTATTTATCTCTTGCACAGCAACTGTTTAAGAATTCCACTGAGCTTGTTGGGGGTGGTTATCCCGTTGAAGCTGGGACCAATGGGGGCATTATTGTTTGTTATGTTGTTTGTATTGTATTGTTGTTAGAGTAGAATCTACAGAATCCAGTGAACTTACCTTGGCCACATCTTTTGGAATTCACTCCTTTACCTCTATCTTTGCTCTTGATTAAGTTTTTGGATACACTGCTTTTAGAGCCTTGTTGTGTAGCAAAAATTTGAAACTTTGTTCACCTATGGTTGTTTCTGCATCCTGCTATACTCTGATCTTAATCCAATCCAGGGCGCGATCTCTATCTCAGGTGTCCCTCCATTTCTCTTCAGTAGTCGAGGCTTTTCGTTCATTTGTAGTGTTTCTTAGCCGCAAAGAAACGGCTACTTGATGCAGTCATCTTGTTTCTGTTCTGAGGTTTCTGGTTCATGTGACTTTATACAGCTCTCTCAGTGATTTCCAACATTTGCTGTAGATATTGCAGGATTCATTTTCCAACTTGAGCCGAAAATCTCGAGGAGCTTAACTCGGTTTCATGTTTCAGGATGGTAATCACTTAGGCATTAATATTCCTTGCTGTGCCTTGCAACTTTCAAGTTCTCAATTAGAGTTTGAGTTAGACTGCACTCTTTAACTTCTAAAAGTGGCTGAAACTTCATTGCATGTTCTTATTGTTCTTTAAAATTTTCTAAAACACAAAAAGTTTTTTATCTGTTAGAAAACTTTGAAAGATCATCATTTTGTAATTTGATATCAAAATAAGACAAATAATATGCCGTTGGAATCATATCGAAATTAGGAATCCAATGATATCAAAAGTGAACACTAAAAATCAAATTTCAGGGTGATGTAACAGTGCATCACTCATTTAATCGAGTGTAAGTATTGTCGCAACCTCGAAATAAATCGAATTCACGATATCATAGCTAAAAATAAATAAATAAGAGTTGCCACTAATTGTTTATGGAATTAATCTTAAGGTCGATTAGAAACCTATTATTAACCTAAGGGAGTATGACACTAAACACCTAGGTTTTTATTGTCGGTCTTGAACCAAAGTTGGATCCGGGGGTTCTATTACGTTTGAAAGGCCCACGAGCCCGTCAACACGCCCTAAATTGGTGCCCTAATAATGTTTCTAAATTTACCTTATTTTATTTAATACCGTATTTTCTAATCTTTTTGAGCAAGGAAAGTTACGTGCAAAAAAAAAAAAATGAAGCAACTAGTGATGAACGTTTAGAGTCAAAAGGCGACTATTCTCATGGAAGATGTAAAACATAATTTTAAAAATAACTAAATAAATAAATAAAAATTACATAAGATAATTACTCTGAATAATAAATTACGTAATGATATATTTATTTAACATAAGACAGCGTGTGAATTTGGCTTAAAGAACCGAGTCAACGTTCTAATTTCTTTCAAAAAACTTTATTCATGAAGCAATCATTAATAGCACGAGCTACTAATAATAGACATATAGGGATTCAAAATTTTCATAATCAACCAAGACTAGAATCGGCAAGCATTAATTGACATCAAGAAGAATGGGCAATAGATAGAGAGAATAAAAAAAAACCGAGGGCATTCATCTTCGACCGTTTAGAGGAATTAAAAGTTGTAGAAACTGACCTAATTACCAAAAGAAAGTGAAGGTCCAAGGTGGTCCCGGTAGCAACTAGAGAAAGAGCACAACTTGGAAAGGACTTCTCGGTAGCGACCGGACTAGGGAGTTGGATCGAAGTAAGGATTGGCAGAGGTTATCCGGGATGCGTCCAATCACAATGCTCACATGGAGGAGATGCTGAGATCAGTTGGCCTGACTTCAAGAGGGCTTGGCGCTCGTCGCAGAGGATAACTGTCGGAGGATTATCTGTCCCTTTTCTCTTCACCGTCTCCCCTTTTATACACTCCATTCGAGGATTAAATCTGTGAAGGAGGAGGATATTGAGGCTGAAAATTAGCTCCATATCTTCTGATTCGTGAATTGATTGGGGCTGCACCAATATCTTCTCTCAATCTTCACGGTTGGAATATCATCTGTCCATATTAGTTCTAGATTTACCTGATTTTCCTTTTCCTTATCTGAGGATGAATCTTAAATGTCTTTTCCAATATTTTCTGAGAGATATTCATCATGTTACTGACCATTGAAAGGAAGAATCCCACCAAAAGGCCTCAGAATTAGTGAGAAACAAATTTCTAAATCCAACTGACCGGTACGGGCTGGCCCTGTATGCTGAGACTTGGATATCAATTTTCTCAGGCTGATTACGGACCTTTGTATATTTTGCTATATTTTTCTATTAATCTTTCATAGTTAGGTCCAAATGCCATAAGCCTTACTCAAATTGGATCCTCCCAATAAATAGATATAATTTCTCCTACGAAATCAGCCACAACCCGATTACTGTTCACAGATTGGGCAATCTTCCTTCAAAAAATTGTATCTCCCTCTCCAAGATGAATTTTGAGTCCAAAATCCACCTAAATCAAGATAACTCAATGAGCTTTATGATGAATTCAAATTTGCTCACTTTCAACCTTGTTAAGTCCATTTTTCAAGCCTCTGAATCCTGCACTGATAGTCTTGTGCCCTAAATGTTTGACCATCAAGTATTTCTTCTCGAGCTAAAATGAGGTGTCTACAGCTGCCCCTCTTTGAAGCGACTCTCGATGATAAGTTAGAGATCTTGAAAAGAGTGTCGTTTCAAAGACAAATATAAGGACCTAATTTTAGATCGAAGAAGATTGTGATTTCCCTTGAGACAATGATCTTTCAGTCAAGTTTTTTTTCTTTTCTCCCTTTTTTTCTTTTTTTTTTTCTTTTCTCCTTTCTTTTTTTCTTTTTTCTTTTTTCTTTTTTCTTTTTTCTTTTTTCTTTCACTAAACTGCCTCAAACCATAAAGAAGGTAACTAGTTGGATATGGAGTGGAATAACATAATAGAAATGAGCTCTTGGCGCAAGGATAAGTTCATGCTCAGGGTGTGAGGAAGGGAAGGATACGATGCTGGGGGTAGAAATAAATTCACGCTCGGGGCGTGAGGAAGGGAAGGATACGCTGCTGGGCGTATCGAGGGATATGCACAGTTGAGCGCAAAAATGTTGGCATGCAGTTGAGTGTGAGGAAAAAGTGCGCAGATGAGCGCGAGGGAGGAAAGAAAACACACAGTTGAGCGTGAAGGGATAAGCACGCAGTTGAGCATGAGAAGGAGGTGCGCAGTCGAGAGCGAAGAGTCATGCGCCATCAAGCATGAGTTTGTCAAAACTATCATCTTTGCTTGTTGTTAGGTTGAAACCAATTCTTATGCAATTGCTCCCTTGATCGGGCTCACGACGATAGGTCTGCTTTTCGTCTTGTGATTCACCATTGAGTCTCCACTCGTAGCTCACCCCGCCTTCTTTTGCTTAATTAGGTTTCGAATCATCCTGGGGAGGACGCCTCTTGGAAATTCCTTCGCCTATCTGTAAAGTCATGGAACAAACCATGATGTCATTAGTTCCATTCTAAACAGCCCGAATCACAATGAGTGAAGTAATTCAAGTGTAGATGTACGGGATTTTTCACTTTGTAACCAACTTAAGGAGTGGTCGTGTTCCCTTTGAAAAGAAAGGCTACTAGTGCAGACATGATTAGTAGTATAAAGGTAAGGGAAGGGAATTTGTTGAATCCTCCAGATTTCAAAGGATACAGCAGTTCGATCCCATTTCGAGAAGCACCCCCTTGAGATCCCACGTAGACCTTTCCTGATTTTCGGATCACTTGCCTTTGACCTCTTGACCATGACTCCGGCATTGTGCCCGAAGAGTTCCTCATCATTGTGGCTGAGACAACACTTTTTCCCTTAACTTTTGCCTAAATCGTGCAATACGCAGTGACCTAGTGGGGAGATTATCTTTTTATTTTAATTCTCTCAAATTTCTCTCCTTTTGCTATGGCTATCCCTTGAAGGAGTAGCTGCACCTCTTAGTTCCCTAACTTTTGCCTAGGCCGCCCTTTCGGGTTTTCAGCCTAGCGGGAATATCATTCATCTCTCCTTTTGCAATGACTGCCCATTTTTGAGTTTTCAGTCGCACCTCTCTTTCCCTAACTTTTGCCTAGACTGCCCTTTTGGGTTTTCAGCCTAGCGGGAATATTATTTTTTCTCTCAAATTTATTCAGAAGTCATACATCAATGCTCCCTTTAGGGGAAATACTTCTTTAATGAATCAACATTAACAATGCTTGGGATTTCTTGACCATCCATGTTAGTAATGATCATAGTACCACCCGAAAAGACTTTCTTAACGACATAGGGGCCCTCATATTTTGGCATGAACTTGCCCCGGGAATCAGGAGTGATATGCAACACCTTGTGCAACACTAAGTCATCAGGCTGAAACTCACGGTGCCGGACTTTTTGTTGAAGGCACGGGCCATGCGCTTCTGATAGCATTGACCATGACAAAGTGCCTTGAGCCTTTTTCATCACTAAGGTTCAACTACTCATAATGCTGCTTTGTCCACTCGGCTTCTTCCAACTTGGATCCAGTGAGAACCCTCAATGAAGGAATTTCTAATTCAACAGGCAACACTGCTTCAGTACCATAAACCAAAGAGTATGGTGTTGCGCCAGTCGATGTATGAATCGAAGTGCAGTATGCCAAAAGTGCCCATGGAAGCATTTTGTGCCAGTCCTTGTATGAAACAGTCATCTTTTCAATGATTCTTTTCAAATTTTTTTATTGGCTTCCCTACCTCTCAATTCATTTGGGGCTAATATGGAGATGGGTTGCGACACTTAATCTTGGACCGCTCACACAGGTCATCGACAAGCTTGTTATTGAAATCCTTTGCATTGTCAGAGATAATTGTTTCAAATACGCCATAGCAGGTGATCAAGTTGCATTTGAGGAAGTAGACCACTACTTTTGCAGTCACTGATGCATAAGATTCAGCCTCAACCGACTTCGTGAAATAGTCGATAGCCACCAAAATAAAGACATGTCCATTCGACACTTTTGGAGAGATTGGGCCAATCACATTGATGCCCCATATTGCAAAGGGCCAAGGTGCGGACATCAAGTGTAACCCGTTTGGTAGTGACTTGGTCTGACTTGCATAAATCTGGGCATAAATGACAGTGTCTTCCATGGTTGACCAGAAGTATCCAAACCGCATAACCTTCTTTGTGAGCATGTGTCCACTCATGTAAAGCCCACAAACCCCTTCATGCTGTCGAATTTCTAAGTGTCAACTGGCAGATAATGTTGCACAATAGACGGATCCAAGCCTGGCATATCAACATGAGACCAAGCAAAAATTTCTTGGAACTCCCTTAGAAGATCAGTCATTCGGGCTCGTTATGTGGTGTCGAGAATCGTCCCGATTTTAAGATGGTGAGGTTGATTCTCTGTGCCGGTATTGATGGTGTATGTGGCCTCATCAGTCATTGGCTTGTTCTCCTTGAATAGTTCAAGGCTTTCCGCGATTTCATTGGGGCATCATCTTCGTTCGGCTTCTTCTCGTGAAGTAGAGGGGTGAAGCGATCGAAATTATCTCGAAAGGGTTCGAACTGCCCCATTGCTTTTTATCTGAATTCAAGTGGTGCCTGGACAATGAGAGAAATGGCCAATTTTAATGCAAGGCATGAAAAGAATATGGAGAAGAAAAGAGAGACTGATTTTATTAAGAATAGGAAATTAATCAAAAGTTCATGACCATGACAAGATCCCTCTTCTGTTGTGGGCTCATGGCTATGCCACACACGGGAACATCACACAACTCGAATAGGCTTACTCATTGGCAACTAGGGCCGGGAAGAGTGGATATGCAGTCCAATTGGCCAGCTCCTCGCTTTCAATAGCTGGGCGTATGGAAGAACCAGTAGAGACCTCCTCCAAGATAGATCGGATGCCCAACGAAGCATAAGAAGAATCAGGGTAAATGATAAGTGGTGCCTCCAAAGTGGCGCAAACAACTTCTTCACCATTATCCAAGGGACAAAAATTTATCATGTTGAATAATGGTGCTGGTGCGTTTGAATGGTCAGGCAAGCGATTGGCGTTAACATTGGGAGGCTTCGCAACATTGAACACCAAGTGGCTCGCATTGATGAGATCCTGCACCTTATGCCTCAGGTGAATGCAATTATCAGTAGAATGCCCCATGGCCCCCATATGAAATTCACATTTAACATTTGGGTTAGGATTTTCAGGCTGGTAGTCTCGCCTCCCTGACTTAGGTACAATCTTTCCATTTTCCATCAAATTCTTGAATATCTTTGATAAAGGGACAGGTAACGGGGTGAATTGACGACAATTCCTGTTTGGCGAGGTCGTCCATTTGGTGAGTTTCGGGTCACTGAAGGAGTTTGAGGTGTGGGCAACACGGCTTGAGATGTAGCTTGAGGTGCTTGAGCAGGTGGAGTTGAGTACTGCATTGTATATTGCAATGACGGGTAACGTGTCTGAGATGAATATACAGTGCTCACGATTGCATCGTTCTTCTTATTGGGAATGACTTTTTTAAACCCTTCTGCACCATTCTTCTTCATCAATCTTTCCCAGCCTTATTCCATCCTCAACCCTTCCTCCAGAAGTAATTAAGTCCGCAAATGTTGATGAAGTGTGGCTCAGCAAGTGCGAGTAGTATGCACCTTTCAGTGTGCTGATGAACAACGAAATAGCCTCATTGTCAGTCAGGGGAGGGTGAACCTGGGCTGCTTTCGCTCTCCATTCTTAAGCATACTTTCGGAATGACTGACCTGCTTCCATCTCCATTTGTTGCAGCTTGAGGTGCGTCGGAGCAACATCAATGTTAAACTTATATTGTTTGAGGAATAAACTGGCCAAATCATCCTATGTCGGGATATCTTCTGCTTTAAGGTCCGCAAACCAAACCAATGCCACACCCTTTAGACTTTCCTGGAATGTTTGAATCATGAATTTCTCATAATCCTTATACGGGGCCATCTTCAAGCAGTATAAACGAAGGTGGGTCTTTGGATTGCTGGTGCCATCATATTTCTCAAATTCTAGCATTTTAAATTTTTCTGGGATGCGCATCTCTGGAAACAAGTAAAGATCAGTATAACCGATGCTCCCATACTGGTCAAGACCTTGAATAAACTTCATTTTTTCCTCCATTTTCTTTAGCCGCCTTTCCTACTCATTCTCCTCATTTGGGGAAAATTGGATTGTAACTGGAGTTGTATATGCTCCTTTAGTTGCTGGAGCATGGACAGGGTTGGCCATTTGAGTTGTTGGTGGAGCTAGGTTTGAGAGGTCTTGTATGGGGGGTGGAGTTTGGATAGGGATAGGCTCTATAGTGAGAGTAGGAGTGGGTGGAGGAGCGGAGTTAGCAGCTCCAGTGACCTGTGCTTGGAAGAGCGCCATTAATTGTGCCATTTGAGAGGACATGTTTGCTATGGCATTCTCGAGTTGAGTAATTCTCTGTTCAGAGTTACTGGCTTGCTGAGATTGAATTTGCCCTTGTTCTTCCATTCTTACTCTGGATCGTGTGCGGATAGGACTACGATGAGCTAGGGATAATAATAATAGAACCTAACACACCGAAAAATGGACTAAAGGTGCAAATAACAATAATAATAATGATAATATTATCTGTAACATGAGAAAATTCACTAGTAGAGAGCCGTTCAAGAGCCATAAAACAGGTTCATTTTTCCAAGATCTAAACAATATATTTCGGCCCATTCTTAAGTCACCTAACTCGCGCCCTAAGCTCATTAAGCGCTTCCAAGGCTTGCTGCTTTGTGTTTACAAAAGCAAATGACATATACTTGGAAAAACTCGTAATTTTCCTCGCTCTTTTTTTGAAATTCTTAAAGGAAGCGCTTAATCGAGCTACTTGCTTGTCACGCTTTACAATCATTTTGCGGGCTTGCACTAGTTCTTTACGAGCTTGGTCCCTTTCCTTCTTCAATGTGAGCACGTCATTCAATCATGCCCTGCTCCGACGGTCTAGCTTGACCGCCATCTCCTCATAGAAATTGGTGGGCTCCTTTGAGTCTTTAGGAGGCTTCGGGCCAAATACCTCCTCGGGCTTTAGAAGAGCCTCATCTTGGCTCAAATAGAAGCGGTACACATACTCTCGAGAGGCCCCATATTCCTTTTCCTCTCTTGTAGGATTGATAAGTGCCTTCATGGGATATTCCTTACGGGTTGCCCAAAGCTTGAGGAGTCGGTTAATGGTTGCTTGTCGTGTGTTAGGAGGCACCATCGTGTCATACCAGTCATAAGTAAGTGGGTGACCATCCTCTATATCAGGAATTCGCTGGAGGCTACCAAGTTGTCGCACCACTCTCGAGGGAAAATAAGCTAAGGAGCCAACGTGGCTAATGAGTGGAATGCCTTTGAAAATTGAACATCTAAGAAATGCGGGATTGTGGGACATCCAACGTGCCTTCCACAAAAAGTCTTTAGGTTGTAAATTTGAAATAAATTCAATCCACTCATTAGTCGAACGTCTATCATGGCGGCATTTTTCCAAAATTCTTGCAATTAAGGATTCATTCAATTGATAATATGAAACTGGAAAAGATTTCCCAAGGAGTTTTACATGACTTAAGAACCAAATTTGTAACAGTGTAGGACATCCTTGTATTGTCCCTCCTCCCTTCTCTTTTACGAAGCTGAGAGACGCCATTGTCTCGACCAAAAGGGCCATAACATAGCTCCGGCCTCCCACCACTTGGAGGACAACGTCAGCTAATGCTGCGTCAATGTGAGTTAGGGATTTAGGAAATAAGAGAGTTCCAAATACCAAGAGTAAAAATCCATGAGTGATGTTCATGTGAAAAGTGTCATCCTTGGGATTTTGTACCTTCAGTTTCAACCAGTTTAAAAGATTTTCTATCTAGAGGACTTTCCTGCCATTATTTTTAAGCTCCATAGCTATGTTTGATTTTCTAATCCCCAAGAGGCGCGAGAGAGATGTGATGTCACCTGTGATAGTATTCGGTTAACGATCCCCTATTTCCGATCTGGGCCCGCTAAGAGGACTCGGTACTCTTCGAGTGTTGGAGTTATCTCTGTTCCGTTGATCACGAAGACGGTATTCTTTTTATCCCATTGTCCAGCTAGAGCTCCGAGCAGGTTCCAATCAATCTGGAAGTTTGCTAGAAGTGTCACATCTCCTATCAATTCCCGGATGAGAGCTTGTTCTATAGGACGCATGGAACTCCATAAGCAGTTGATAACTTCAACGGGACAGGCTATGCGATCAGTTTGTGGACAAGTAAGTCGGGACTCCATTCCTTACCAAAATGGGAAATTAGGCGACCTTAGGACATAACATCAATATGAATGGCATACCCACTAGGTTTTGTTTTAGAAATTATGATGCAGATGCAATAATTAATATCAGTTCACTAACAAGATAAAGTACATGTACATCAGTTCTAACCGATCCATGAGAAAAAAAATCAAAACACAAAAGAGAAGCCCAATTAACCTAGAATGAGCTAACCAAAGGGCCCACTGGATAAAATATAAAATATAAAGAAAAGCCCATCTAGAAATAAACAAACCTATGGGCCCAACAATATATGTAAATTAAAATTACAAGAGAAGAGCCCACCTATCCTAAAAAAAAGCTATCCTATGGGCTTGAAAAAAAATACATAAAAATTATAAATACCAAAGAAAGACCCACTTAACCTAAAATAGAGCTAACCCTGGGGTCTTATTGAAATTACAATCGCCACGGATGATTGGAGGCTTGATGCTATGCATGTGGGCTTGGTTCTACGGACTGGTGATATCTAAACGTGCAGGCTCCCGACTCATAGTTTGCTCTCCCTTGGGGATCATCGAACTTGCGAACCGAGCGAGGGTCTTCCAGGGCCATAACAACAGTCTCAGACCGCTCCGTCCGTGCCCCTACTCGGAGCCCTCTATCTAACTTAAAAGATTCCTAAGATCGCCCTAGGTCTGAGCGTTTTGGATCCTAAAATTCTAATGCAATGCGATATGCAAAAAAAATAAATAACATAAAAATTGCATACAATATATCAACAAGATAAGGGAAGAATAAAAAAAGTTAAGGTAAGTATAGAAACGAATATAAATAGGCCTGAACCCGCTCTTGAAAATCATCCCCAGTAGAGTCGCCAATCTGTCCAACCTCGAAATAAATCGAATTCACGATATCATAGCTAAAAATAAATAAATAGGAGTCGCCACTAAGCGTTTGTGGAGTTAATCCTAAGATCGATTGGAAACCTATTATTAACCTAAGGGAGCATGACACTAACCACCTAGGCTTTTATTGTCTGTCTTGAACTAAAGTTGGATCCGGGGGTTCTATTACGTTCGAAAGGCTCAAGAGCCTGTCGACACGCCCTAAATTGGTACCCTAATAATGTTTCTAAATTTACCTTATTTTATTTAATCCCGTATTTTCTAATCGTTTTGAGCAAGGAAAGTTACGTGCAAAAAAAAAAAAAACACGAAGCAACTAGTGATGAATGTTTAGAGGCAAAGGGCGACTATTCTCATGGAAGATGTAAAACATAATTTCAAAAATAAATAAATAAATAAGATAATTACTCTGAATAATAAATTACGTGATGATATATTTATTTAATATAAGGCAGTGTGTGAATTTGGCTTAAAGAACCGAGTCAACGTTCTAATTTCTTTCAAAAAACTTTATTCATGAAGCAATCATTAATAGCACGAGCTACTAATAATAGACATATAGGGATTCAAATTTTTCATAATCAACCAAGACTAGAATCGGCAAGCATTAATTGACATGAAGAAGAACGAGCAACAGATAGAGAGAATAATAAAAACCGAGGGCATTCATCTTAAACCGTTTAGAGGAATTGAAAGTTGTAGAAGCTGACCTAATTACCAAAAGAAAGTGAAGGCCCAAGGTGGTCCTGGTAGCAACTTGAGAAAGAGCACAACTTGGAAAGGACTTCTCGGTAGCGACCGGACTAGGGAGTTGGATCGAAGTAAGGATTGGCAGAGGTTATCTGAGATGTGTCCAGTCACAATGCCCACGTGGAGGAGATGCTGAGATCAATTGGCGCGGCTTCAAGAGGGCTTGGCGCTCGTCACAGAGGATAGCTGTCGGAGGATTATCTGTCCCTTTTCTCTTTAGCCGTCTCCCCTTTTATACACTCCATTCGAGGATTAAATCTATGAAGGAGGAGGATATTGAGGCTGAAAATTAGCTCCATATCTTCTGATTCGTGAATTGATTGGGGCTACACCAATATCTTCTCTCAATCTTCACGGTTGGAATATCATCTGTCCATATTAGTTCTAGATTTACCTGATTTTCCTTTTCCTTATCTGAGGATGAATCTTAAATGTCTTTTCCAATATTTTCTGAGAGATATTCATCATGTTACTGACCATTTAATAGAAGAATCCCACCAAAAGGCCTCAGAATTAGTGAGAAACAAATTTCTGAATCTAATTGACCGGTATGGGTGGCCCTGTATGTTGAGGCTTGGATATCAATTTTCTCAGGCTGATTACGGACCTTAGTATATTTTGCTATATTTTTCTATTAATCCTTCATGAGTTTGGGTCCAAATGCCATAACCCTTACTCAAATTGGATCCTCCCAATAAATAGATATAATTTCTCCTACAAAATCAGCCACAGCCCGATTACTATTCACAGATTGGGCAATCTTCCTTCAAAAAATTGTATCTCCCTCTCCAAGATGAATTTTGAGTCCAAAATCCACCTAAATCAAAGATAACTCAATGAGCTTCATGATGAATTCAAATTTGCTCACTTTCAACCTTGTTAAGTCCATTTTTCAAGCCTCTGAATCCTGCACTGATAGTCTTGTGCCCTAAACGTTTGACCATCAAGTATTTCTTCTCGAGGTAAAATGAGGTGTCTACAAGTATATGCATGTCCATATTATCATGCATCGTTATGGAAATAATCCTCGGGTGAATCATGTCGGTGTTCAAAAAAAATTCCTTTAACAGTTTGGTTAGATTGAGGTATTTGGAAGTATTTGGAGAGAAGGGATTTGGAGGGATAACAAATTTTTAGACAAAAATACTCATTTTAATTTTTTAAAAGAAATCTTAAGCACGTTATAATTCCATATTATATAATTACACAATCACCTATCTAGCTAAGTCTTACAATTGAGACCCAAGGTTCAAGTTGCTTTGAATATCACAACAATGACACTCGGTCTGGTTTTTCAAATCAGCTCCTAAATCTAGTATCCATACATGATAAGACACAAACAAATTTATGGAAGAATACTACTGAATCCAACTCCCAAGTTGTGAGGTAAAGCATTTTGGATCATTCCACATTTCATGGCAGCATGCTCTAAGTTTGTTTGTGGTAGCAAGTAAAAAAAGGTTAATATTTACTTCTTTCATTAAGAAAGAATTTAATCTTGCCTAAGAAAGAATTCGTGACCTCTGGTTTATGGCCTACATGCTAGGACCAACACTGGATTAAATAAAATAATTATTAGTGAAGTATGGTAGAATGTTCTGCAAGTAAAGGATGGGATGCTAAACCTATAACAAATGAGAATTATCGATGCAAATTGACATGGAAAAAGTTTTTAAGTAAAATTGAAGATCTTTTATTTGACTAAACAATCTAGAAAAGTGCCTATAATAATCAGCATGGAGTTATGATGTATTACCTCACTTCGGTGACATGAAGCATTCTAGTGAAGCGAGAGAAACACCAACTGCTGAAGGCAATTGTTTGCGAAACAAAGAATGACCAGAGGGAGGTCAATTGATGCTAATGAGAACAATGAAGAAGTCTTGCAAAATGTATTGCACAAAGCATCACATACCAGCGAAGGCACATAAAGTCTATCCATAAGTGAACTCTCACTTGAATGAAATAGTTCCTTTCCTTTTCGCAAATAGACAATTCAAATGCGATGCAGTAAGTTTAGCATATCATGTAATGCATGAGCAATAACATTGATAAAGAAGAAGTAGATTCATAGGTCAACTTAAGCCAATTTCCATTGAAAGTGATGTATCAGACTTGCTTCTCTCAATTGAAAAGTATAATTTCTTAAGAAAGAGTTACCGTGATTATTCAAAAAAATAAAAAAAGGCCCCGGATAGCTTCCTATCTCTAGTGTTGAAAAGATCTAATGTTACTGCATGTCCAGCTTGTGTGAGAGACACTAACTGCACATGAAAGCATTCTTAAATTAGGAAAGAAACATATAAATTCCACACTTTCAGCTAGACTTTCACGTTAGCTAGTTGCATTGCCATGATGAACTCCGTAAAATCAAGAAATCATTGTCTCTTGGAATTAGCAAATGCCCATACCTGATCAAGCGAGCAACATTTCTAAAAGCTGTGGCTTGTCAACCCTCAGAAGTCAGACAGCTTGAGACTTCTAGCAGTTTGTCTACTGAAGGATTGGCTCCTTAACCTGGAGAAATACTCACATTGCAACAAAGGCAATCAAATGTTCCGAAACCCTATATAGGTAGGGTCCTCAATCGCACATTGCCATTACCTGGGATAGAACTCTCCCTTGAAGCTATTGGCTGCAGAATAAAAGAAATATACTTGTTAATGCAGATATTATGGTTCGTTGTTTCCTTGGCCGATGGTATAAGAGACACGAAAAATTGACCTTGGCCTTGCTTGTGGGCGTGTGCTATTGTCCATTTGTCCTGAAGTTGCCTGCTCACTCTGTATAGAGATGCTCACATTAGACTACACCTTCCCACAAGTGAGAGTTGACTCGATGGAATGCAGGGCCCCATATGTACACATTCTGGCTAGTTATTCTTTGCAAATTGAGATTCTATAGGCATAAATTGGTATAATCTAGATTGTCGGAAGCCAAACGATGTGTTTAAGAATACTAGAAATGAAGAAAAGATACTACCAAGAATTGTTTGATGTGTAGGGAACAGAAAGGAGATATGTGGAAAGATTAAGACATAGTGCGTTCGATGATTCTACGTTCCATGCAGCAACTTCACAAGGAATTTTCTCATATTCCCCTCATGAGAAATATGGCATATAATATATTATCGGAAAGCTTGTCGAGTCAAGATTTCAATGCATTAAATGGATCACAAATTGGAGCTGAAACGAGGAAGTTACGGCTAAAGAAAAGAAACTATGCGCAGAGCACAGCTCAATAAACCGCGGTCTACAGAAAAATTTTAGCGAGAAGACATAGACCGTGGTCTACTGAGAAAGTTTGCTAGGGCCCACAACTCTCTATCCTACACTGATCAATCCAAGATTAGAGGAAGTATAATTGCTCTATATATATTGGTGCCTCATATGAGTGAAGACATACTGACATATAGATAGAAGTTGAAGAGAAGAAGAATGACAACAATTAAGGAATACGAGAAGAGGATCTGCAATAACAAATCATAAAGTCGAAATCAAGAGATTCAACTTCACCAGCCATAGTTCTTTCTATCCCTTTTCTTCTGATTTTCATAATGTTGTCTTCTCTTCCAACTCTTGTATTTCATTCTAGTACGTTGAACTAAACCCCTAGATTCCTAGGGGGATCAATGGAACCTTTTCAATGTTTTAAATAAGGTTCTTCTTTCATACATATGATTCTGTCGAGATACGCCTCCCAGGTGTTATTTATGCAAATTTCGTTCTTCATGCTTTCTCTTGGTCTAATCACCCACGAGATCGAACTTGAGACAAAGACGAGTCTCGGGAGAAGGAATCGAAGTCAAGTTAGAAATTTCCTAATCTAGGTTAGCTTATGCCGAGAGGTGAAGTTATTCGTGCAAGTGCATCGGGAGATGGTGAGCACCCTAGATAGCTATTTAGGGTTGGTTTAGTTTGGCCTTTCAACATTAATCGCCTAGAGATAGAGTAGATTAGTGTCTTCCGCTTAGGTACATTCATATGACATCGGGAGTTGCGTACGATGGTAGTGGGGAAACCCTAGAACCCTAGGTTAATAACATGACAGAATTAATTGTGTGAAAGAGGGATTCTTACTTAAGACTAGAATTGAGGAAGTTGTGAACTTTAGGAGTTCTTTATCAACTGATTTTTGTCTGTTTATTTTCTGTCTTTTTAATTACTTGCATTCTATTTAACTTATTTGATTTACTTGGCTTAGAATTAGTTGTGCTAATTTTAGTGATTAATAGGAGAGTTCTCGTGGGAACGATACTCTACTTATTCTATATTACTTGTCTGCGATACGTATACTTGCGTGCACTACCCTTAATTACGCAATAAGTTTTTGGCGCCGTTGCCGGGGATACAAAATGAGTAGAGCAATTAAGGGTAATTAAGGGTAGTGCACATAAGTATACGCGTCGCAGACAAGTAATACAGAATGAGCAGAGTATCGTTCCCACGAGGATTCTCCTACTAATCACTAAAATTAGCACAACTAATTGTAAGCCAAGTAAATCGAATAAGTTGAGTAGAATGCAAGTAAATAAAAAGACAGAAAGTAAACGGATAGAAATTAGTTGATAAAGAACTCCTAATGTTCATGTAGACACTCGATTTTTACCCGAGCACCGTCCATAGCTTCTCGTCCACGTCTCTCCCGACCGTCCCGGGCTCGATCGGCCGCTTCTCTATTTTCTATCATTTTTTTGGGTCTTCTCTATTGACCTTCTTTCCGTGTCTGTCTTCTTCTTCTTCCCGTGTCTTCTTCTTCTTCTGGTCTGTCTTCTACCTTCTGTTGTCTTCAGTCAGTCTTCTCTGTAGTATATTTTCTATCTGTTTTCTACATCTGTGTTAGTTTTCTATCTATTTTTGTCTTCTGTAGTCTGTCTGTTTTCTGTTTTCTATCTGTCTTCGATCTTCTGTTCTGTCTTCGCTGCTGTTCAGTCTGTCATTTGTGGTCTTCTTCTGGAGGAGGCTGTCTTCTTCGTTGACTCTCCTTGATATCAGTCGGTTGTCTGTAGTCGTCTCTTTTCTATTTTATGTGTCTGTCCTTCTCTGTTTTCTGTCTATTTTTTTTCATTTTTTTGTGTCTGTCTTCTTTGTTTTCATCTGTTTTTTTCATTTTCATGTTTCTGTGTCTGTCTTCTCTGTTTTCGTCTGTTTTTTTCATTTTCATGTTTCTGTATCTGTCTTCTCTATTTTTCATTTGTTTTTTCATTTTTCTGTGTCTGTATTCTCTATTTTCTGTCTGTTTTCATTTCTTTTCTATTTTATGTGTCAATCTTCTGTCTTCGTCTTCTGTTTTGTCTTCTTCCGTTTCCATCTTCTTCGTTGACCTTCCTTCGTATCAGTCTTGTCACTTGCCTTTGTCTATCTGTTCTGTTCTGTCTATGATTCTGTTCTGTTCTGTCTGTGCTTCTGTATCTGTCTGTGTCCATCTTCTCCCATGTCTATTTTCGTGTCTGCCTTCTGCCTTCTGCCTTTTGCCTGTCTTTCGTCTTTCTTCTGTTTTTATGCTTGTATTTATTTTGTTTATTTTTCGACCACTCAACTTTTGTTTCTTTGCAAATAAACCCAGCTGGGTCTTTCTCTATAAATAGAGCCATCACTCACTTTGAAAAGAGGCTCTCTCCACACTCTCTTGAATTAGACTCATGTGCTAAGCAAGAATTCAAGAACACACATCCCACTCCAAATTAATTAGTTTTTGAATCCATCGTAGGTCCGAGCCGGAGCCGGAGCCCATCTTCAAGTTCATGCTCATCATCGATTCAAGCCGGAGCCCGAGTTCAAGCCCCCCATCGATCTGATCCTGAGCCGGCGCCAAGTTCGAGTCCGAGCCCATCGCCAATATGAGTCCGAGCCCATAACCGACTTCGAAGCCGTCTCCGATCCGAGTCCGCCACCGAACTTCCGCACTCCTCTCATTATCACTATCATCTTGGTTGTAGATATAAATTCCTCATTCGGGATTTAAAAAATATTCTCGGAGGTTAAAATTTTATTATTTTCACTATTATTTTTTCGTAAAAATGAAAAAAAAGCAAAAAACAAAAACAAGAAAAAAAGAAGCAACTTTTGATTAGTAAGATGGGGAATGATTAGAAATCGAGTTGTGAAAAACCGCAATGATGAAAGGGGTTACAAAAAATTCGATTTTGTGAACTTTTGCATCGTCTCAGATCAGTCCAGTCCCATTTTGCAAAATCACAGACCGGCCCCTGAGGATTATGTCTTATTCAGAGTGTTCCTGAGCTTTTGTAGGGTCAAAGGAATGGTCCTTGAACTTTTCAGAGTACTACAGATCAGCCCAGGAGATTTTTACCACATTTTTTAGTTCAGTCCTGGACTTTCTGCGATTTACTGATCAGTCCCTGCATTTTAAATTAGTCCAGAAAATTTTTACAAGGCCCAGAACTTTCTGAAACATTTCAAAACAGTCCCTGAGGTATTTTCAAGTTCTCCAAAGCTGGACCAAAAATTTTCTGAAATTTTTACTAGAGTCCCTGAGCGGTTTAACTTGACTTTTACGTTGTTCCCTAATTTTTTTAAATCAACTTAGCAATTTTAAGTTTTTTTTAGAATTATTTCGAGGTGAAATAAATTAATGGTGATTGATTTGTTTGATGGTATTGAGTGGTATGATCAATGTATATTATTCACTTGTATGTGGGATGAGAGAGATACATGTATTTGAGTGCACCAATGTACGATAGTGAGAGAGAGAGAGAGAGAGAGAGATGATGGTGAATGTATGTAATCTCAATAGTGGAACCCTTTATTTTCTGCATTTAGATTAGGACGATAGTGGCATGTTAGGAACGTGGCGGACCGCCAATTTACATTTTGGACCATCGATTCGAACTTCGATTAGGGTAATCATTGGACAAAGTAAAATGTGCAAGCAAACAAGTGACCTAGACTTAGGGACGGGTACCAATTTTGGGCGTATCTCGGCTCACGAGCTTCAAGATACGTAATAGGATCCCCGGACTCAAATCTCGGTTTCAAGACCGATAAACACCTAGGTGGTTAGTATCATGATCACTTAGGAAAACAATATGTTTCTGATCGACCTTAGGAATAGTTCCTTAAATGATTAGTGGCGACTCCAATCAAACCTCGATTAAAGTCCCAAGCAAGGCCTCGTGCGCGCCTGAATCATTTTCTAAAGTCGGAATTTTCGACGTCCGACAGCTTGGCGACTCCGCTGGGGACATTTTGGGGATCCGCACCCATAATCCCTGGTTGTTTGCTTGCTTGCGCACTTTATTTTAGCACTACATACCTTGAATAAACGATCGAACCCAGATCGTAGGAACTTCCCTAGGAGGGGGCTAGTAGGAGTACGCCTGTCATGGGAACTCCCATCGGAAACGGCTCTGAAATACCTCCTCTCGATCTAAAAGCCTGAAGTACCCTTGAAAAGGGGAATGGAGGACACTGCGGATCGGGGGCTTTTAGAACCTACCCTTAGCACCAAACCCCCATGCATTAAATGTTTGATTGCTCTGAGTGTGAATATCGGTTTGTATTTTCTTCAAAGGGTAGAAAAAATTGTATAGGTGGGATGTTTGAGTTGTACATTATCATTTTCTCTTTTGTATAGAAAATAATGTATAGGCTGATTTCCTTTTCTTTGGGGTAGAAAATAATGTATAGGTGGGATATTCAAATTATGGATTGAGTGAGTGGGTACTTTCAATCCTTGCATTCACATCATGTTTTTGAAAATTAAAATGGTCGACACCACGTTGATTCATAAAAACTAAATGGACTATCGATGCCTTCGTAGATGGCGATCTCAGTTAACTACCGTCTTCCTAAGGCCGAGGTGACCAAATGGTGGGAGGACCTGACGCAGTTGGAGCAAGAATATGTCAAAGGAATAACAGGAAATGCCTACTCACTAATGGAAGTTGAGGTTGACTGGCGCATACTCGCAGCACTCATCGAATTTTGGGATCCCGCAAAAATTGTTTTCAACATAGCGGGGCACGAGTTAGTGCCGACCCTAGAGGAATATTGGAAACTCCTATCCGCTCCTACATGGGAGGGTGAATTGGTCGTCCCACGCTTGGACAGTTCCCCGGAAAAGAATCTCGATCGCTTGATAGATGTGAAAAGGAAACACGTGAAGGGAATTTTCAGCAAAAACAATGGGGCCTTCTTAACTTTAAATGATTTGAGTGAACTATTTTCCCATCATAGGGGACAAGCAAATAAAAGGTTATTTCGCCGGCCATATGCCAATGCTTTCACACTCGCACTTTTTGGAACCTTCGTTTTTCCTAAAACTAAGCACTCTTTTGATGTGGCACTTGCTGGTATTATTATTCAGGTGATCCAAGGTCGAAATTACGTACCCACATTGCTAGCAGAAACCTTGAGGTCAGTTGACCATGCAAAAAGCAATGGAGGGGGGGGGGGGGGGGGGGTTTATCTTGTCCAGGCTTACTCCAGATTTGGTTTGTGAGCCACATTCACAAATAGGTTCAAGCTTTCCACGTCATTTTTTGAGGGAAAATCGAATCATCGAGATTTGGGAGAGTCTGAAGATCTTATCACAAAAATCTCTTTTCCTAGCGAAAACTGTGCAAGAATGGAAAAACTTCCTTTTAAAGGCACAAGCTAGCGATTTCCTATGGAAGGCTCGTTGGTTCTGTGTAACGGAAACCTTTTTAAGATGTCCAGGTTTTAAGGGGATTCCTCTCTTGGGATATTCTGGAAGCATAGTTTATTTCCCTTCACGGGTTTACCGACAGTACGGGGGACTACAAGCTATTCTGCAGGTAGAGGATGGTCACGACTTCTGTCTCCAATTTCAAGAACCATTTACAGAGTCAATCAAGGGCAAGATCAAGGAAATCAAGAAGCTTTGGGAAACGCTCAGGAACCTTCCTATCCCACTGGAAGAATCCAAGTCTGACGAATTTGCTATAGACCTTGAACTCATGTGGCTCAAAGACGTCTCTCGACACCAAGGCGAAAGCAGCCAAGTACCGAAGGAGTCTCAAAAGTCAGGAGCCGAGCATGAGACTTAGAAGAAGAAGGCGCACATCCAATGAAGCAAGAGGTCGTCAGAAGCTAAACGAAGGGATCTTAGGATGATATTTGGACATGAGAGCCTTTGTTGTTTTGCAAACTTTCCTTACATTGTAATTTTCATTAAAAAAAAAAGTAACATAGGCTCCATGTTTGTGAATCAAAGTGGTGTTTGGCCAAGAAAATGATTTCTCATGCATCGATAATTTTGTTTCACCACACTAATCCTTTCTTTTTTCTTTTTTCTTTTCTTTTCTTTTCTTTTCTTTTCTTTTCTTTCGTAGGTAACATCTGGCGAGACAACGAACCCGATCGCGAGCCAGGATGGAGGATCAACAAAGTCAGGGACAGATCCCGCCAAACTCAACCAACAACTCTGAGCAAAGGATCACTCAGCTTGAACAGGCCATGACAAGCATGTCGGCTCAAATCACTCAATTAATGGTGCTCCTCCAAGCCCAAGTTACCGGTGTTGTAAGCTCAGTGCCTTCTCGTGTTCAGATCCATGAGCCGGCACTTGCTCCCACTGTCGAGCCAGCTCAAGCCCCACCACCTGTGCAAGACCTCCCCGATCCGACTCCACCGATAGTAGGGCCGGCCCATGCTCCAAGTGCTGAAGGAGCATCTCCGACACCAGATACAATCCACTTCTCCTCACATGAGGACACTGAGCAGGAACGTCGATTGAAGAAAATGGAGGAGAAAATGAAGGCCATTCAGGGTCTTGACCAGTATGGGAACATTGGCTGCGATGATTTGTGCCTATTTCCTAATACGCGCATCCCAGATAAGTTCAAAATGCCGGAGTTTGAGAAGTATGATGGGACTGGCAACCCAAAGACTCACTTGCGCTTGTACTGTTTAAAGATGGCCCCTTACAGAAGTTTCGAGAAGTTCATGATCCAAACATTTCAGGAGAGCTTGAAGGGGGTGGCGCTAACTTGGTTCGCTGACCTTAAGGCGGAAGAAGTCCCCACATGGGATGACTTGGCCAACTTGTTCTTGAGGCAATACAAATTCAACATCGATGTCGCCCCAACACGCCTTGATCTCCAACACATGGAAATGGAATCGGAACAATCTTTTCTCAAGTATGCCCAAGAGTGGAGGGCAAAGGCAGCCCAGGTTCGACCTTCGCTAACAGATGGGGAAGCCATCTCGCTATTCGTCAGCACCCTTAAAGGCGCATACTACACACACTTGTTGGGTCACACCACATCGACGTTCGCCGATATAATCATGGCCGGAGGGAGAGTAGAGGACGGAATCAAGTCGGGTAAGATCGAGGATCCATCCAAGAAGAATGGTGTGGAGAGCCTAAGGAAAATCGCTCCCAATAGAAAGAAGGATACGACCGTGAGCACGGTGTACCCTGTCCAGGCACGCTACCAGCCTCCACAATATGCGATGCAGTTCTCGGCCCCACCAACCCAAACAGCTCCGAAGGCCTCCCTACCAGCACAAAAGGGGGCACCGCCTCAGAGAGCCGTGCGTGACACACAAGTCTCGTCAGACTTTCCAAGGAAGGGCCGTCGCCAATTCACACCCTTGCCTGTCCCATTGTCACAGGTGTACAGGACGTTGCTAGAGAAAGGGAAGATTGTCCCTGAACCTGGAAGACCCGACTACAAGCAATCCAACCCAGATCCGAGCGTGAATTGTGAATTTCATATGGGAATTTCGGGGCATTCCACAAACAATTGCACTTCTCTTGGGCACAGGGTGCAAGATCTTATAGATGCAGGCCACCTGGCATTCAGCGCTGCAAAGACTCCCAACGTCAAAGCAAAACCTCTACCCAACCATGCAGCTGGACCTTTGATAAACATGATAAACTTGTGTGATCTGGACGATGAAGAAGGGGTTATCAGCACCATACTCCCTATCATAATTGAATATGATCTGGTGGAGATAGCTTATGCGGCTCCGAGGAACTCTTCAGCAGTGGATCCCATTATAATTCAACCACTGGCACCTTTCCCATATGAAGATAGTAAGCGTGTCCCATGGATATATGAGGCATGAGTGGTGCAGCCGGGAGAGCAAGGGAACGTAAACGGCATTACCCGATCTGGGAGATGTTATTCGCTCCCCGAAGCAAGCGACAAGGGAAAGGGAAAAGTTCAGGACGTCACAGGCAATGAAAATCACAGGAAGAAAATAACGGATGAAGAGGCAGCTGCTTTCATGAAGGTACTAAAGGCCAATGAGCATAAAATTGTGGAGCAGATGAGCAAAACTCCGGCCATATCTCTCTCCTCGCACTCCTGCTAAAATCGGAGTCTCATCGAGAAACCTTATTGAAGGTGCTGACAGAGGCGCAGGTCCCGAGAGAAATATCGACGAAACAAGTTGAAGAGGTTGTGGGATCGATCTTCTCCAACCAAATCTCTTTTGCTGAAGATGAGTTATCCAATGATGGATATGGACATGTCCGAGCCTTGCACATTGTTTGCAAGTGCAAAGGCTTTGTGGTGGGGCGCGTCATGATTGACAACGGGTCTGCATTGAATGTGTGTCCCCTCTCAACTCTCAAGCAGATGAATGTAGACCTTACCCTAATCCGACCGAGTAAGATAGCCGTGAGAGCGTTTGACGGCTCAAGGAGGGAGGTGAACGGGGAGATTGAGCTGCCCATTGAAATTGGCCCTTGTACCTTCAATATAAAGTTTCAAGTGATGGACATACCCAATGCATTCAGTATGTTGTTGGGAAGGCCATGGATTCACTCTGCAGGTGCCGTCCCTTCAAGCCTGCACCAAAAGGTGAAGTTCATTACGGAGAACCGCCTCATCACTGTCAATGGAGAGGACAACTATGCAATCTACAAGGAGACGACCGTTCCCTACATCAACATTGGAGAAGATGAAAACCTCCCAGTCCATTCCTTCGAACTGGTGTCGGTAATCAAAGATTGGGGCGAACCTGGACCTACCAAGGCTGACAGGATGATTGGAAGGGTGCTTTTGAGGAACAATTACCTCCCTGGAACTGGACTGGGAGTCGAAGGGCAGGGAATGCGTGAGCCTATAATGCCCAAACCGCTCCAAAATGGACATGGTCTTGGCTACCGCCGTTCCTGCAAGGAGATTATCGCAGCACGTAGGAATCGCACTCTCGGGAGACTCTCTCGCTTAAGTCTCGCTGAGAACTCACTGATGGAGATTCCTCCCTTGAGCACATCATTTCCAGGCCCTCCACGCATTGAAGGAGGCACGCTTCAAGGTCCAATCATTGTTTATTCCAGCCATCTTCATGCCCCGCCTGCCCCGCCTAGCATTGGAGCCATTCTGGAGGCGAACTCTGTTGGCACTCTTATCCGCCCAGCTGTTGAGGACGAGAAACTGGCCAACTGGACAGCGGTTCCACTCTTTCCGGCCTTAGTTGCCGATGAGTAAGCATATTCGAGTAGTAGGATGTTACCCGCGTGTGGCATACCCATGAGCCCACGACGGATGTGGGATTTGTCATGGTCCTAAGCTATCCAAATGAGATCCCTTTTTGTGAATTTTGTTCCTTAAGATTCCTCTTTCTTATATCTCCCACATTATACTAAATTGGCTATCTTTCTCCTTGTTCAGGCAACACCTGAATCCAAAAGATGAGCGATGCGGCGGTTCACACCCACTTGAGAAAAGTCTTGATCACTCTATCCCCATACTTTATGGGGAGGAGTTGAACGATGACGGCACCCCAAAGGAGATCGCAGACAACCTGGAAAGGTTCGAGGAAAGTAAGCCAATGACTGATGAGGCCACAGACACAATCAATATTGGCACAGAGGAAGAACCGCGTAATCTCAAGATCGGAATGAGTCTTGACACCACACAACGAGCTTAGATGATCGATCTTTTGAAAGAATTCCAAGAAATCTTCGCTTGGTCCTATGCCGACATGCCAAGCCTGGATTCGGCAATTGTGCAACATCATCTGCCAACTGACACTCAAAAGTTTCCTCCAAAAAGGCAACATTTAAGAAGGCAGAAGCCCGAGCTTATCTTGAAGATAAAGGAAGAGGTTGTCAAACAGATCAATGCAGGTTTCCTAGAGGTGTGCAACTATTCGGAGTCGGTTGCTAACGTGGTCCCTGCTCCTAAGAAAGGTGGAAAGGTCCGCGTTTGTGTCGACTATCGCGACCTCAACAAGGCTAGCCCGAAAGATAATTTCCCGCTTCCCCACATTGATGTGCTTGTTGACAATACCGCCGGTCATGAGATGTTCTCGTTCATGGATGGTTTCTCAGGTTATAATTAGATCAGGATGGCAGAAGAGGATAAGTCGAAGACAACATTTATAACAATGTGGGGAACATTTTGTTACAAAGTCATGCCTTTCGGACTCAAGAACACAGGGGCTACATATCAGCGGGCCATGGTCACTTTGTTTCATGACATGATGCACCAGCAGATTGAGGTTTATGTGGATGATATGATTGCAAAATCTCGACAAGGAGCAGACCACCTAACCAATTTGCGCATGTTGTTTGAGCGCCTCCAAAAGTATAAGTTGAGACTCAATCCCGCAAAGTGCATCTTCGGTGCAACTTCTGGCAAGTTATTGGGATTCATTGTCAGCAAGAAGGGTATTGAAGTGGACCCTGATAAAGTCAAAGCAATCACTAGTCTCCCTCCTCCTACCACTGCCAAGGAAGTGAGAAGCTTGCTGGGCCGTTTGAACTATATCGCTCGGTTCATTGTGAACCTTACGGGCAAGTGCCAGCCACTCTTCAAGCTTTTACGCAAAAAAGCTCGGATCCAATGGGATGATGAATGCCGACAGGCCTTCGACACAATCAAGACTTATTTGGCAAACCCCCCAATACTGGTTCCACCTACTCCAGGATAACCCTTGATCTTGTACTTGACGGTCCGCAAGGAATCGTTAGGAGCCATGTTGGGCCAATCGGATGATATAGGGCATAAGGAGCATGCGATCTACTATTTGAATAAGAAATTCACTGAAGGAGAATCAAGATATCCCGAAATGGAAAAGCTTTGTTGTGCATTAGTATGGGTGGTGCAACGCCTCCGTCAATATACGTTGTACTACACTGTACATCTCTTATCCAAGATGGACCCTTTACGCTACTTGTTGGAGAAACCGGCCTCCATGAAGAATTTAGCCAAGTGGCAAGTTCAGCTCGCTGAATACGATATTTAGTTTGTACAACGTGTGTCTGTGAAGGGACAAGCTCTAGCAGATCATTTGGCTGAATTCCCAATTGATGATGAGACTCTGATCAATTCCGAATAGCCAGATGAGGGAGTCCTACAAGTGGAAAGCGATTCCGACGTTGAGCCCTGCTGGAGGATGTACTTCGACGGAGCTGTGAACTCCACGGGTTGTGGCATTGGTGCAGTCTTGATATCTCCGAAAGGACGACATTACCCGATTGCAGCGAAAGTGGCTTTCCCTTGTACTAACAACGTTGCTAAGTATGAGGCTTGCATATTGGGGTTGAAAGCAGCGCTTGATTTCAAAGTCCAAGAGTTAGAGGTGTATGGGGACTCGATGCTCATCATTTTACAAACCTTGGGAGAGTGGAAGACTAGGGACCCAAAATTGATACCATATCATGAGCATCTGGAAAAGGTTGCGAAGCAATTCGAAAGAATCACTTTTACCTATACCCCGCGCACGAAGAATCAGTTCGCAGATGCACTGGCCACACTCGCCTCAATGGTCAGTATCTCGGGAGAAGACATGATCGAGCCCCTTGAGATAGAAATCAATGAGCATCCTAACCACTGTAACATGACTGAGAGCGACAACGATGAACCATGGTATGTGGATATTAAGCGCTACCTCAGTACGGGTGAATATCCAGAGCATGCAGACCCAAAGGACAAGAAAGTCATTCGGCGCCTGGCATGTAACTATTTCTTAAGCGGAGAAGTCTTGTACAAGAAATCATTTGATGCGACTCTCTTGAGATGCATAGATGCTAGAGAGGCGGAACGCCTAATGAAGGAAGTGCATGAAGGGATATGTGGGCCTCACATGAGTGGGCACATGCTATCGAAGAGGATTATGCGACTTGGGTATTTCTGGACAACCATGGAAACAGACTGCTCGAGGCATGTTCGATGCTGTCACTTGTGCCAAGTTTATGCAAACCAGATTAATTCGCCGCCAAGTGAATTACACCTGATGTCGGCACCTTGGCCCTTCTCCATGTGGGGCATTGATTTGATTGGTCCGATCTCTCCAAGGGCTTCAAACGGACATGTCTTCATTTTAGTGGCCATCGACTACTTCACGAAGTGGGTTGAAGCCGAATCCTATGCCTCAGTGACCGCCAAGGTGGTGGCTCGGTTTCTCAAGCGCAACTTGATTTCTCGATATGGTGTACCCGAGACCATCATCACCAATAATGCCAAAAATTTCAGTAACAGGCTTGTTGATGAGCTGTGCGGGCGATTCAAGATCAAGCATCACAATTCCACTCCATATCGACCCCAAATGAATGGTGCAGTGGAAGCAGCCAACAAAAATTTGAAGAAGATCATCGAAAAGATGACTGTTACATGCAAAGATTGGCATGAGATGCTTCCTTGGGCTCTTCTAGCATATCGCACATCGATTCGCACATCTACTGGGGCAACTCCATACTCCTTGGTCTACGGTACCGAAGCCGTACTACCAATTGAGATAGAAATCCCTTCTCTGAGAGTTCTTGTCGAATCCAGTCTTGAAGAAGCTGAATGGGCAAGACAGTGATATGAACAACTGAACCTTATTGATGAAAGAAGACTTGCGACACTCTGCCATGGCCAATGCTATTAGAAGCTTATGGCTCGTGCTTACAACAAGAAGGTTTGACATCGCGAGTTCCAACCTGGCGACTTGGTATTGCGTAAAGTGCTGCACATTACTACCGACTCTCGAGGCAAATTCACGCCCAAGTACGAAGGCCCCTACGTTGTCAAAGAAGTCTTCTCCGGGGGCGCACTGAGTATTACTGATATGGACGATCAAGATATCTCAAGCACTGTCAACGTGGATTCACTGAAGAAGTATTTCCCCTGAGAAATAGGCCGATTTCCACTTTCTATCACTTTCCAAAAAAAATCTAGAGAGAAAAAAATAAATATAGTCCCGCTAGACTGAAAACTCGAAAGGGCAGTCTAGGCAAAAATTAGGGAGAGAGGTGCGACTGAAAACCCAAAGGAGGGCAGTCGTAGCAAAAGGAGAGCTAAATAATACTCCCGCTAGGCTGAAAACCCGAGAGGGCGGTCTAGGCAAAAGTTAGGGAGCCGAGCGGTACGGTTACTCCCTTAGAGGAGGGCCGTAGCAAAAGGAGAGGCATCTGAGAGAAAAATGAATGAAAAATCAAATAAAATAGCCCCGCTAGATCAATGTACATGGCATGATCTAGGCAAAAGTTAGGGGAAAGTTATTGCCTTGGCCACGATGATGCAGAATTCTTGGTACAAGTAGCCGCAATCATGGTCTGAGAGGTCAAAGGCAAGCAATCCAAGAACCAAGAAAGGTCGACATGAGATCCTAAGGGGTGCATCTCGAGTGGTGGTTGAACTGCATGTATCCTTTGAAATTTGAAAAAAATTTCTCTTGTTTTGTCCTGATCCTGCAGATTGAGTCCGCACTCGCACCCTTTCTTTCTGAAAAGGAACACAACCACTCCTCAAGATGGTTACAAAGCAGATGATCCCAAACATCCATTGCTCGAATTGCTTTACTTGTCGCAATTAGGGCTGCCTAATGTGCAACTAATGACAGGTTGGCTTGTTGCTTGTCTTCACAGGTGGATAGATGAGAACGCTATAGAGTGCTCTTCCAGTTTAGGCCAGAGCTTGATGAGGTAGGTTATCAATCCGGAAAGGCAGTCCGCAAAAGCAAACTAGGTGTAGAGAGCCACACCTTGCGCACAGAGCCGCACCTTGCACCTAGAGCAGCATTTATTTCTCCCTCAGGCCCAGAGCCGCCTTTATTTCACCTTGCGCCCAGAGCTGCACCCCGCGCCCAGAGCCGCGTCTATTTCTCCCCAGCGCCCAGAGCCGTGTCTATTTCTCCCGAGCGCCCAAAGCCGCACCTTGCGCCCGGAGCCGCGTCTATTTATCCCTAGCGCCCAGAGCCGCACCTCGCGCACAGAGCCGCACCTTGTGCCCAGAGCACCATTTATTTCTCCCTCGCGCCCAGAGCCGCGTTTATTTCACCTTGCTCCCAGAGCTGCACCCCGCGCCCAGAGCCGCATCTATTTCACCCTGCGCCCAGAGCCGCACCCCGCGCCTAGAGCGGCACACTATACCCAGAGTTGCATTCTTTTCTCATACGTGTCTAGAATTGCATCACACTCATTTCTCCATGTGCATAGCCCGTATTGTTCAAAGTCAGTAACGTGTCAGTCCAAAATCGAGTTCCATTTGTCTTTGGATAGTCACTCTGTGAGCGTCAATCCAAAGAGGGGCAGTTGTAGACACTCGATTTTTACCCGAGCACTGTCCATAGCTTCTCGTCCACGTCTCTCCCGATCGTCCCGGGCTCGATCAGTCGCTTCTCTATTTTCTATCATTTTTTTGGGTCTTCTCTATTGACCTTCTTTTCGTGTCTGTCTTCTTCTTCTTCCCGTGTCTTCTTCTTCTTCTGGTCTATCTTCTACCTTCTGTTGTCTTTAGTCTGTCTTCTCTGCAGTCTATTATCTGTCTATTTTCTACATCTATGTTAGTTTTCTGTCTATTTTCGTCTTCTGTAGTCTGTCTGTTTTCTATTTTCTGTCTGTCTTCGGTCTTCTGTTCTGTCATTGTTGCTGTTCAGTCTGTCATCTATGGTCTTCTTCTGGCGGAGTCTGTCTTCTTCTTTGACTCTCCTTGGTATCAGTCGGTCGTCTGTAGTCGTCTCTTTTCTATTTTCTGTGTCTGTCCTTCTCTGTTTTCTGTCTATTTTTTTCACTTTTCTGTGTCTGTCTTCTCTGTTTTTGTTTTTTTTTTTTCATTTTCATGTTTCTGTTCTGTCTTCTCTGTTTTCATCTATTTTTTTCATTTTCATGTTTCTGTGTCTGTCTTCTCTATTTTTCATCTGTTTTTTCATTTTTCTGTGTCTGTATTCTCTGTTTTCTGTCTGTTTTCATTTCTTTTCTATTTTATGTGTCAATCTTTTGTCTTCGTCTTCTGTTTTGTCTTCTTCCGTTTCCATCTTCTTCGTTGACCTTCCTTCGTATCAGTCTTGTCACTTGCCTTTGTCTATCTGTTCTGTTCTGTCTATGCTTCTGTTCTGTTCTGTCTGTGCTTCTATTTTGTTCTGTCCTGTCTGTGATTCTGTTCTGTTATTTCTGTGCTTCTGTGTCTGTCTGTGTCCATCTTCTCCCATGTCTATTTTCGTGTTTGCCTTCTGCCTTCTGCCCGCCTTTCGTCTTTCTTCTGTTTTTCTGCTTCTATTTATTTTGTTTATTTTTCTGACCACTCAACTTTTGTTTCTTTGCAAATAAACCCAGCTGGGTCTTTCTCTATAAATAGAGCCATCACTCACTTTGAAAAGAGGCTCTCTCCACACTCTCTTGAATTAGACTCATGTGCTGAGCAAGAATTCAAGAACACATATCCCACTCCAAATTAATTAGTTTTTGAATCCATCGTAGGTCCGAGCCGGAGCCGGAGCCCATCTTCAAGTTCGTGCGCATCATCGATTTAGGCCGGAGCCCGAGTTCAAGCCCCCCATCGATCCGATCCTGAGCCGGCGCCAAGTTCGAGTCCGAGCCCATCGCCAATACGAGTCCGAGCCCATAACCGACTTAGAAGCCGTCTCCGATCCGAGTCCGCCACCGAACTTCCGCACTCCTCTCATTATCACTATCATCTTGGTCGTAGGTATAAATTCATCATTCGGGATTTAGAAAATATTCTCGGAGGTTAAAGTTTTATTATTTTCACTATTATTTTTTTCGTAAAAATGAAAAAAAAAAAAGAAAAAAACAAAAACAAGAAAAAAAAGAAGCAACTTTTGATTAGTAAGATGGGGAATGATTAGAAATCGAGTTGTGAAAAACCGCAATGATGAAACGGGTTACAAAAAATTCGATTTTGTGAACTTTTGCATCGTCTCAAATCAGTCCAGTCCCATTTTGCGAAATCACAGACCAGCCCCTGAGGATTATGTCTTATTCAGAGTGTTCTTGAGCTTTTGTAGGGTCTAAGGAATGGTCCTTGAACTTTTTAGAGCACTACAAATCAGCCCAGGAGATTTTTACCACATTTTTCAGTTCAGTCCTGGCTTTCTGCGAATTTACTGATCAGTCCCTGCATTTTAAATCAGTCCAGAAAATTTTTACAAGGCCCAGAACTTTCTGAAACATTTCAAAACAGTCCCTGAGGTATTTTTCAAGTTCTCCAAAGCTGGACCAAAAATTTTCTGAAATTTTTACTCGAGTCCCTGAGCGGTTTAACTCGACTTTTACGTTGTTCCCTAATTTTTTTAAATCAACTTAGCAATTTTAAGTTTTTTTTTAAGAATTATTTCGAGGTGAAATAAATTAATAGTGATTGATTTGTTTGATGGTATTGAGTGGTATGATCAATGTATATTATTCACTTGTATGTGGGATGAGAGAGATACATGTATTTGAGTGCACCAATGTAAGATAGTGAGAGAGAGAGAGAGAGATGATGGTGAATGTATGTAATCTCAATAGTAGAACCCTTTATTTTCTACTTTTAGATTAGGACGATAGTGGCATGTTAGGAACGTGGCGCGGACCAACAATTTACATTTTGGACCATCGATTGGAACTTCGATTAGGGTAATAATTGGACAAAGTAAAATGTGCAAGCAAACAAGTGACATAGACTTAGGGACAGATACTAATTTTGGGCGTATCTCGGCTCACGAGCTTCAAGATACGTAATAGGATCCCAGGACTCAAATCTCGGTTTCAAGACCGATAAACACCTAGGTGGTTAGTATCATGATCACTTAGGAAAATAATAGGTTTCTGATCGACCTTAGGAATAGTTCCTTAAATAATTAGTGGCGACTCCAATCAAACCTCGATTAAAGTCCCAAGCAAGGCCTCATGCGCGCCTGAATCATTTTCTCAAGTCGGAATTTTCGACGTCCGACAGTTCACAACTTCCCCAATTCTAGTCTTAAGCAAGAATCCCTTTTCACACAATTAATTCTGTCACGTTATTAACCCAGGGTTCTAGGGTTTCCCCACTACCATCGTACGCACCTCCCAATATCATACGAATGTACCTAAGCGGAAGACACTAATCCACTCTATCTCTAGGCAATTAATGTTGAAAGGCCAAACTAAACCAATCCTAAATTGCTATCTAGGGTGCTCATCATCTCCCAATGCGCTTGCACGGATGACCTCACCTCTCGGCATAAGCTAACCTAGATTATGCAATTTCTAGCATGACTTCGATTCTCTCTCCCAAGGCTCGTCTCTATCTCAAGTTCGATTTCGTGAGTGATCAGACCAAGAGAAATCTGAAGAACGAAATTTGCATAAATAACACCTAGGAGGCGTATCTTGACAGAATCGTATGTATGAAAGAAGAACCTTACTTAAAACATTGTAAAGGTTCCATTGATCCCCCTAGGAATCTAGGGATTTAGTTCAACATACTAGAATGAAATACAAGAGTTGGAAGAGAAGACAACATTATAAAAAGTAGAAGAAAAGGGATAGAAAGAACTCTAGTTGGTGAAGTTGAATCTCTCGATCCCGACTTTGTGATTTGTTACTAGAGACCTCTTCTCGTATTCCTTAATTGTTGCCCTTCTTCTTCTCTTCAACTTCTATCTATATGTCAGTATGTCTTCACTTGTAGGGGGTACACCACTATATATAGGACAATTATACTTCCTCTAATCTTGGTTTGATCAATGTGGGATAGAGAGTTATGGGCCCCAACAAACTTTCTCAGTAGACCACAGGCTATGGACTGTGGTCTATGTCTTCTCACTGAAATTTCTCTGTAGACCACGGTATATGGACTGCGGTTTACTGAGCTGTGCTCTGCATGTAGTTTCCTTTTTTCGGCCATAACTTCCTTGTTTCAACTCCGATTTGTGATTCGTTTGATGCGTTGGAATCTTGACTCGACAAGCTTTCCAATGATATAATATATGACATATTTCTCATGAGGGAAATATGAGAAAATTCCTTGTGAAGTTGCTGCATGGAACATAGAATTGTCGAATGCGCCATGTCTTCATCTTTCTGCATATCTCCTTTCCATTCCCTACACATCAAACAATTCTGGGCAGTAATTTTTCTTCATTTCTAGTATTCTCAAGCACATTGTTTGGCTTCTGACATAAAATAATATGCAGTTAATCACAAAATGCATGGAAAATGGTCTAAGATACGAATATCTGAGTTGGGAATGGCTGCAAAACTTATACAAATTACAATATCAACACACTTCGAAACCTAAACTTTTGCTTGTCCCGAGCAACAATCAAGAATATGCAATCAGAAGCTTTAAACCAAGTCAGTCCCAAAACATTCTCAGGAATGGCTTCTTACTCGTCGTACAATATTTACTTCGAATTCTTCTATCTTAGGATGTTAAATTTTCAAAATCATTCAGCCCTTACCTGTGCAGTGTTAGTGCGAAACACTCTTAACATAGTTCAAGCGCCCAATCAATGGTTAAGTTGGTCAAGCAAACAATTGGAAGACTCGACAACTTTCCTAGACATTGCCCTTGACAATTTCACTCATTTCTTTTAACTTTATTCTTTATCTGGTGGTGCACGACTCTGGGTGTCATGTCCATGAGGTAGACCCGTGTAGCGAGGAATCGACCAATGGTTCCCATTCTAGTTGGTCCAAGGCATTAGATTTTGAGATACCTTTTAATCTATCCTGGAGCTTCAACTAATGGATAACTTCCACTACAAGCACATGCCGGGCCGTACTGTGTATACTTTTTGCACTAAATTCCGCTCAAACCCTTACAACGATGCTCAGAACCTTGGCACATCCTTCCATTATTTTCTCTTTTTATAAATTCTGTTATTTTCTCTCTTTGCCTTTGGTGGAATATCTAGGTTCATGTTCTTGCCCATTCTCATGTGAGCCAACAACCTAGCAATTTCAAGAGTCATTTTAAGCTATCCCTAATATAAGAGTGTCGTGAAAATAATGGGGCTTGGGCATCCCGACAACTTTCTAAAAACATGTTCTAAGATTGTTGCAATCTCAATTTCAATTATGTTCCAAATTTTTAGCCATTAATAGTAATCATGGAACAAGGACCAACCAGTTTTTCAAAAGTTTTTCCGTATGCAAGTCATCAATTTTTTTAATTAATACGTAAGAGCAAATCACACCATACAACCTAGAATTACCTATTATGCAACTACTATCTAAATGCGAACCTAATCCTAAAACATAGATCAAAATGCATGAGAAAACCAACAACTAAATAGAGAATCTAAACAAGCAAGGCATATGTTTGCACCCCCAAACCTAAGCAAAACATTGTCCTCAATGTGATAAGAGTAGGAGTGGAAACTTGCCTTGTTAGATTGAGGCTCATTCTTCGGAGGAGCCATTCCCTTCCCCCTCTTGGGCATCTTCATCACTTGTGGAAGGTGGGGATGGGTACTGTTCCACGGGGACTCCGAGCTTGTTGGCGATTTTTTCTTGGGTCCTTGCATGAGTGCTGTAGAATTTGGCAAGGAATCGAGTCCAATTCTTTTGCCTCTTCTCCAATCTTTGATTGCATCGTGCTTCTTGCATGATGACTTGTCGTAAGTCACTCGTGTCCTCCTTGGGATCTTCCATGGATTGTGGATCTTTTTGTGGCTCTTGTCGTGGTGCCGGTGGTGCTAGTCTATATCCTTTTTCATCATCTATCTTACGATTGAAGCTCCGATAGGATCTTTTGGCTTGAACATATCAGCACTTGTATCAATCGGCACCCGAGCTCTTTAATATAACTCCATGATGATCGAGGGGAACCAAAGACTCCACTCTCTATCCTTAAAGCACAAGGTAATGTTACTGAAAATGAGTTTTGCAACATCAAATTTTCTGTGTGAGGATATAGTAAAGTGCAAAAATACGCTCTTTCCTCACTAATGTTAAACTAATACACAGAAAGATCCGAGAACACACAAAGTGCAACCACATTCTAGCTCTATAGTTCAAATCTTCTCTTTTTATCACAAGGGCTACATTGGTTCTAATTTCCCAATTTGCTCCCGATTTCCCTATGACTTGAAGAATTTCATCTTCATTGGGACCTCTCGTCATTACTCCAAATGAATTACATCTTTGTGAACCAATAATATTCCTAATGGCCTCAATGGAGAATGGAATATGAGCTTTTCTTAGGAACACCCGCCCGGGTTTTCCTCGTGCAAATTAGCATAGAACTCACGAACAATGTTCTTGAAAGCCGGGTTTGGTTGTTTACAAAATGTTTCCCATCCAAGAGCCACCATATCCCTATGAAATTCTAGCATGAGCCTAGCATAATCCCACATAAAACCCCTTTCTGGGATAGCACTCTTGTTCTTAAATTGGTGATCAAACAGATCTTCACATTCCCTAGAAACAAATCTATTCGGATCGTAGCCAAGTGATGAAGATGATGATGCATGTCCTCTAGTTTTCCTAGGAGTCATGAATTCGTAATGAAGATTCAACAAGAGAAGCAAGAAGAGAGTTTAGAATGATGTCATCGGTCGGGAAATCGAATTCCCGTAGATCTCTGGGCTTCCCTTGGTTGGGGTCGGCTTGTTGTTGTTCTTGGAGTTCTTGGAAGAGAAGCATGTTGCTGCACTTTCTAGAGAGAGAGAGAGTGGGAGAATGGAGAGCTTCTATCTCTTCAATGGAGACAAGGAAGCAAGAATGTGGAGTGGGGGTTGCAAACCTAACAGAAGATGTCTTTAAATACCCAAAATCCCGAGCCTTGGAAACCAAAGTTCAGTTTTGGCTCGGTGAACTGCGGTTTGGAAGCTCGGTTTGCTATCCGACTACAATGGACCATGGTCCATAGACCGCAGTCTACTGAACCGGGTCGATGTTGCTCTTAATGGATCGCTGTTTATGGACCGCGGTCTATTGAGTTATTTTGTTGGTTTTCGGTTTTCTACATCTCGGTCAATGTTTCCTAAATGCCATAAAAACTAATCAAAAGAAAATAATGCTCAAACTAAAATACATAACATAACTAAAGAGGAAACGAAAACTTATTCTGATCTTGTGTTGCCTCCCAAGAAGCACCACGTTTAAAGTCCTTGGCCCGACTTCGTGGTGCGTCAATTTCTGAATATGGATCCCCTTGTGTAGAGGAGTCCCCAAGGTAGAGCTTGATTCGTTGGCCATTCACCTTGAACTTGTTCCGGGTCCATTCATTTATTAATTCTACCGCACCATACGAAAACACCGTATCACTCGGAACGGAAAGGACCGGACCATCGTGACTTGAGTTTTCCTGGAAAGAGTTTCAACTGAGAGTTATATAAAAGGACCATAACCAGGTTTAAAGTCTCTTACTAGTATTCTCTTATCATGCCACTTCTTTACCCTCTCCTTGTAAATTCTTGAATTCTCGTAGGATCGGTGTCAGAGCTCATCGAGTTCTTGAAGTTGAATGAGTCTCCGCTCTCCAATAGCTTGTAGATCAAAATTGAGCTTCTTAAGAGCCCAATATGCTTTATGCTCTAGCTCCAGCGGCAAGTGACAGGCTTTGCCAAAAACGAGATGGTACGGTGTTGTACCGATTGGGGTCTTGAATGCCGTTATGTATGCCCAAAGAGCATCATCGAGTTTGTTAGCCCAATCCTTCCTTGAAATGTTCACTGTTTTTCCAAAATCTTTTTGATATCTCTGTTTGACACTTCAGCTTGACCATTAGTTTGTGGATGATATGCAAGGGTTAGACGGTGTCTCACTCCGTACTTGGACAAGAGAGCTTCGAATTGTTTGTTGCAGAAGTGAGAACGTTCGTCACTTATTATGGCTCTTGGAGTTGTGAACCTTGTGAAGATCTATTTCTTCAAAAATCTCAAGACGACATTAGCATCATTGGTGGGGGAAGCAACGGCTTCGACCCACTTAGAAACATAATGAACTACTAACAACATGTACCTATTACTGAAAGATGAAGGAAAAGGACCCATGAAATCAATTCCCCACACATCAAACAATTCTACCTCATGTATATTATTCAAGGGCATCTCATGCCTTTTTGAGATATTACCGGTCCCTTGGCGTCGATCACAACTAGCTGCAAAAGCATGAACAACCTTGAATAATGTGGGCCAATAAAATCCCAATTGAAGGATCTTTATTGCCATCTTTTGTCCACCGTAGTGTCCACCATAAGGAGAGTCATGACATCCCTTCAAAATTTCTCTTTGTTCTTCCTCGGGAATGCAACGTCTCAGCATGTGATCTGCACACATCCTAAATAGAAAAGGTTCATCCCAAGCATACCTTCGGGCCTCATGTAGAAATTTCTTTCTTTGTTGTGCATTAAACTCAAGAGGAATGTGGTGAGAGACCAAATAATTCACAAAACTGGCATACCAAGGAGCATGAGACATGTATAGCACAAATTCATTGGGAAAAGATTTGTTAATTACCCCCTTTTCTTGGATTGCTTCATTCTCAAGTCGCAAAAGATGATCTGCTACTTGACTCTCGAAACCTTTATTGTCTCGAATTTCTAAGTTAAATTCTTGGAGGAGTAGTACCCATCGGATGAGCCACGGCTTTGCATCCTTCTTTGCAATCAAATATTTGATTGCCGCATGATCTATAAAAACAACAACTTTAGTTCCAATGAGATATGGTCAAAATTTATCAAAATCGTAAACTATTGCCAAAAGCTCTTTTTCCGTGGTAGTGTAGTTCACTTAGGCATCATCTAAGGTATGACTTGCATAATAAATGGGGTGGAAGATCCTATCTTTCCATTGTCCAAGAGCAACCCCTATTGCATAGTCACTAGCATCACACATTAGTTCAAATGGAAGAGAGCAATCGGGGGAAATGAGAATAGGTGCAGTGACCAATCTAGTCTTTAATTCGTTGAAAGCATCCAAACATGTTTCATCGAAGTTAAATGGAACATCCTTTTCAAGTAGATTGCATGGTGGCTTATCTATTTTTGAAAAATCTTTGATGAACATTCTATAAAATCTAGCATGTCCTAAAAAACTTCTTACTCCCTTGATTGAAGTTGGAGGTGGCAGTTTCTCAATAATCTGAACTTTGGCACAATCCACCTACATTCCAAGCTTTGAAATCTTGTGACCTAAAACAACTCCTTCCTTGACCATGAAATGACATTTCTCCCAATTAAGAATAAGGTTAGTGTCTTCACAATGCTTCAAAACATGGTCAAGGTTTTCTAAACATTGATCAAATGTTTCACCAAATACTGAAAAATCATCCATGAAGACCTCTATGCATTTTTCAATCAAATCAGAAAATATGGCCATCAGGCAACGTTGAAAGTAGCTGGTGCATTGTATAATCCAAATGGCATACGTGTAAATGTAAAAGTTTCATACGGGCAGGTGAAAGTCGTATTTTCTTGATCACAAGTTGCTATAGCAATCTGATTATAACCAGAATATCCATCAAGAAAACAAAAGAATTCCTTACCAGCTAGGCGATCAAGCATTTGATCAATGAAAGGAAGAGGAAAGTGATCCTACGAGTTACCTTGTTAAACTTCCTATAGTCCATACATACTCGCCATCCCGTTCTTGTGGGAATGAGCTCATTTCGTTCGTTTGTTACCACTGTCATACCACCTTTATTTGGCACACACTGGATCGGACTTACCCATTTCTGTTTGAAATAGGGAAAATTATTCCTGCATCGAGCCACTTGATGATCTCCTTTTTCACCACCTCTTTCATCACAGGATTTAGCCGTCTTTGTCCTTCAATTGACTCCTTGTAGTTTTCTTCCAATATGATCTTGTGCATGCATAGGAATGGGCTTCTCCCGTGAATGTCGGCGATAGTCCACCCTATAGCCTTCTTATGCTCACGAAGAATACAAAGGAGTTTCTCTTCTTGCACATTAGTTAAATTAGAAGATATAATAACTGGAAGAGTAGAAGAAGGACCAAGAAAAACATACTTGAGGTGGCTAGGAAGAGGTTTCAATTCTAGTTTCCGTGACTTCTCAGTAGAGGGTTTGAGAGTTGATGAAGACATCTCCAAGTGCTCGAAGTGATTGAGTTCCTTGGGAATTGAGAGTGATGACTCAAGGGCTTGAATTACTTCTTCATGACTTGTACCATTCTCCTTGAATGATGTTCCTTGCAGAGCTGCTTCCAATGCATCGTCGAGTTGACTCTCCTTGAAAACTTCACCTGTCACCTCATTTATAATATCAATAGAAAAACACTCATTAGATTCGTTCGGGAATTTCATGGATCTATAAACATTAAATGTAATTTCTTGATCATTCACTCTCGTGGTGAGTTCTCCTTTTTGCACATCTATCAATGCTCGACCGATTGCTAAAAATGGTCTTCCAAGAATGATATGTATATTGCGATCCTCATCATAATCAACCACCACAAAGTCAGCCGAAAATACAAATTTATCAACTTTAACAAGAACATCTTCAATAATCCAATGAGGATAAGCAAGTGAACGATAAGCTAATTGAAGAGTTACCGATGTTGGTTTCACTTCTCCCAAGCCTAATTTCATAAAAACAGAGTATGACATCAAGTTTATACTAGCACCAAGATCACATAATGCCTTACCCTCAAAATCCTTTCCAATCGTGCAAGGGATAGTGAAACTACCTGGATCCTTCAGCTTTTGAGGTAACTTACATTGTAAGATTGCACTACACTCTTCAGTCAAAGCAACTGTTTCATAGTCACCGAGCCTACGCTTTCTTGAGATGAATTCTTTCATGAATTTGATGTAACTTGGCATCTACTCCAAAGCTTCAGCAAAAGGAATATTAATATGCATTTTTTAAAAACTTCTAAGAACTTATGAAATTGATGTTCGGTTTTCTCCTTTTATGCTTTTTGTGGGAAAGGAAGAGGTGGATAGTTTTGAATTGGCTTCGATGTGTTGCCCTTAGCTCCACTAGTCTGAGGAGGGTCAATGTTGCTGTCTTGAAGTGCTTCAACTGGGGGGTCATTGCTGACTCCTTCTTTGACTGTGGTTGTGGACCGTGGTCTAGCCTCATCTCTTTTGTTCACTATCTCCTGCCCGCTCCTTAGGGTGATGGCTTTGACTTGGTCATTCCCTTGATCTCGAGGATTGATCTCCGTATCACTCGGGAGTGCTCCATTCAGTCAGGAGTTGATTGCTTGAGCTAATTGCCCAATTTGAGTCTCCACATTACTCTTCTGTGGTTGCAAGACAACAATTTGATTAAAATTTGATTGCACAGCAGCATGTGTCTCTTGTGAAGATTTCATAAATTTTGATAAGAGTGTTCTCTAATCTCGAGAGGTTATCAGGATCCGAAGATTGTTACTTCTGAGTTGATTGAAATCCTGGTGGTAGATTGGCCCTATTGTTGTTGTTGCAATAGGAGAAGTTGGGATGATTTTTCCGACCTGGGTTGTACGTGTTTGAGTATGAATTGTTCCTCGGGTTGCCTCTGATGTAGTTGGTCATCTCTTGAATTCTTGCATTGGTCCCATAGATGTTCCTTCATCAGTGGTCCCATAACTTTGCCCCACGCCTTGGTTCTTCCATGATGTGACTTCCTTGAATAGTGCATCCATCTTAGCAGAAAGGGCTGTTACGACGTCTACGGAATATCCTTGCAACTCCACGTCCCATTGTCCTTTCGGATGGCCATTGGTAGCCATTTCGTGCGATCTCCTCAAGCAATTCGTAGGTTTCTTCAGGGTATTTATTCATGATCGAACCACTTGCAGCAGTATCAAGAGAAGAACAACAGTTTTCCAATAAACCATTACAAAAAATTTGTACTAGTGTCCAAATCTCAATGCTGTGATGGGGCACACTCGTTGCTGCTCCTTGAACCGCTCCCATGCTTCATAGAAAGATTCCGATGGTTGCTATTTAAAGGTCATAATGTCGTTCTTGAGCTTCATAGTTTTGGAAGGTGGAAAATATTGAGCCAAGAGCTTCTCAGTTATTGCCTCGCATGTGTCGAGAGTGCTCGCTGGAAGTGGCAACAACCATGATTTTGCCTTGATCCTCAAAGAAAAGGAGAAGAGAGACATTCGGATGTACTCAGGGGACACTCCATTGAATCGGAAAGTGTCACATATCTCTAGAAACTTTGCTAAATGCACATGGGGGTCTTCATTTGGTGCTCCTCCAAAAGAACATGAGGTTTGAAGCATTTGAACCACCGAAGGTTTGATTTCAAATATGTGGACTTGAACCAATGGCTTGACGATGCTTGACTGACTTAGAAATTGGGGTTGTGCATACTCCTTGATTGTTTTCCGACATTGCCGCGGCACTACTTTGCCTCCTTGCCCGAGCTCCATCACTTCTCGGGGTTGCCCTTGCTCTCTTAGCCTTCTATGTAGGGTTCGTTCTATTTCTGGATTGGGTTGAATTAGTTCTCTTTGGTCTCTTCTTCGCATACAAAATACAAGATCTCACCTGAACAGAGAACAAGAGAAACAAGTGAAATAAAGAAAAACGACTTGGTCGAAGAACAATTACTTGGTATTAGGTTAGCAGAAAAAGAGTCCCCAGCAACGACACCAAAAAGTTGTTGCGTAATTGAGGGTAGCGCACACAAGTATATGTATTGCAAACAAGTAATACAAAATAAGCAGAGTATCGTTCCCACGAGGACTCTCATACTAATCACTACAATTAGCACAACTAATTCTAAGTCAAGTAAATCGAATAAGTTGAGTAGAATGCAAGTAATTAAAAGGACAGAAAGTAAACGGACAGAAATCAGTTGATAAAGAACTCATAAGGTTCACAATTTCCCCAATCTAGTCTTAAGCAAGAATCCCTCTTTCACACAATTAATCTGTCATATTATTAACCTAGGGTTCTAGGGTTTCCCCACTACCATCATACGCACCTTCCAATGTCATATGAATGTACCGAAGTGGAAGACACTAATCCACTCTATCTCTAGGCGATTAATGTTGAAAGGCCAAACTAAACCAACCCTAAATTGCTATCTAGGGTGCTCACCATCTCTCGATGCGATTACACGAATAACCTCACCTCTCCGCATAAGCTAACTAGATTATGCAATTTCTAGCATGACTTTGATTCCTTCTCCCGAGGCTCGTCTCTGTCTCAAGTTCGATCTCGTGGGTGATCAGACCAAGAGAAAGCATGAAGAACGAAATTTGCATAAATAACACCTAGGAGGCGTATCTCGACAGAATTCTATGTATGAAATAAGAACCTTACTTAAAACATTGAAAAGGTTCCATTGATCCCCCTAAGAATCTAGGGGTTCAGTTCAACATACTAGAATGAAATATAAGAGTTGGAAGAGAAGACAATATTATGAAAATCAAAAGAAAATGGATAGAAACAACTCTAGTTGGTGAAGTTGAATCTCTTGATTCTGACTTTATGATTTGTTACTGCAGACCCTCTTCTCGTATTCCTTAATTGTTGCCCTTCTTCTTCTCTTCAACTTCTATCAATATGTCAGTATGTCTTCACCTGTAGGGGTTACACCACTATATATAGAGAAACTACGCTTCCTCTAATCTTCGTTTGATTAGTGTGGGATAGAGAGTTGTGGGCCCCAGCAAACTTTCTCAGTAGACTTACTGTCTATGTCTTCTCGCTGAAATTTCTCTATAGACCGCAATCTATGGACGGTGGTTTGCTGAGCTGTGCTCTGCGCGTAGTTTCCTTTCTTCGCCATAACTTCCTCGTTTTAGCTCCAATTTGTGATCTATTTGATGTGTTGGAATCTCGACTCGACAAACTTTTCAATGATGTATTATATGCCATATTTGTCATGAGGGAATATGAGAAAATTCCTTGTGAATTTGCTGTATGGAACATAGAATCATCAAACGCGCTATGTCTTCATCTCCGTATATCTCCTTTCCGTTCCTTACACATCAAACAATGCTCGACAGTATATTTTCTTCATTTCTAGTATTTTCAAACACATTGTTTGGCTTCCGACATAAAATGATATGCAATTAATTGCAAAATGCATGGAAAATGGTCTAAGATACAAATATCTGAGTCGGGAATGGGTGCAAAACTTATCCAAATCACAGTATCAATAGTTTGATTGAGTATTCCAATGAGAATAATAGATCCACTTACCCGAGTTTTGTCTACAACTCATATTCACTCACATAAGTGCATCGTAAGATGCAAGGTGTCAGCTTACATTGCAAAAACAAAATGGCTCCTTGGGTTCCGATGACTTAGGTTCACCAAAGAAAAGAAATCCATCACTTGAGGGGCAAACAAAGCAAAATCCGAATCTTCAACAACACGTCTTCTCACCGGGCAATCCAGGTTTCTTGGTTGCTCGCAGGCAGGATCTCTTGTACTCTTTGCCGCTGTTGAAGAGAGAGGGATGCGTTTGGCCAAGCAAGAGATAGGGGCAAGAGTTTTTAACCAAAAGTCAAAGGAGGAGGTCAATGATGCGTGTAAAGAAGGAGAAGATAAGAACATATGTAACGTACAAGAGAAGGAGAGCAGTGAATGTGTACAGGGCAGCAGGGGAGATCACCTCAATGGAAGGTCCGGTGATGTGGCAGTTTCAAAGGGAAGCATTTTAGGAAAAATACTAAAAAATGGAGAAAGAGTGGGGCGGAGGAAGACGGGGAAGGGATCACGCATGTGAGTGTGGGAAATACTTTTATACTCACCACAGTTGTTCACATTTGTTCCTCTCTTTTAGTCTATAAATATATAGATTAGGAGTAGTTGCAAGAATTAATCTTGTGTAAACTATACTCATATTCATATAAGTGTTTAATTTATGGCGAATATTCAATGGATCATCACGCCACGATCGATAGATACAATACTAGATACGGACTCGTGTTATGCACAAAAAGAAAATGAAAAAATAAATGTGAAATATTATGATGAACTAGTAAAATTAGATTGTTTATTTATAACATAATACAATTTAATTCATTTAAAATTCGTTAACTTACAGTAGTAGATAGAACATTCTACGCTATCATTGGTATACTATGCCAATTTTAGATTTTTGAAATTTATAATTTCAAATCATTCATTCAAAAATGTGATAAATTTTTATTGTTAAAATTGTAGGTACAAAGTGAGAAAGGAGAATTTTTTTTTGGTTTCCCATCCAGTATTCGGTATCCACAGACTCCTGACTAATTCGGATTTGAAGTATGATCGGGTGGTTTACCCGTGACCCCTCCCAAGAAGGTCTGTTGCATTCACAGGGACTAGAACCCTGTACCTCTGCTTAAGCGACACAGGTCCCTTCCACTTGCGCCAACCTTCGTTGGTGAGAAAGGATAATTTGAATAGTTAATGAGAGATTTTTACTATTAAGATCACAGAGATGAAGTGAGAAAAAATGACTTGAAAGCACTATTTTACTCTTAATCTAAAAGATTTTATAAAATATGTCCATATCATAAATTTTAATATGTAAATTAAATTAAGAACAAATATGAAAAATAAAAAAGACACAAATCTTTTTAGACGTTTGCATATAATATATATATATAGAGAGAGAGATTAAACTTGGTTCCGGTTTGAGTTAAGTTGACTTGGGTCGGTTTACGTGGACAGATCATTTTTTCCAATTGCAAAAGTGCAAAAAGACACTTACTGATCGGAGAAAAAGTCAGATTGTGTTATTGCTTTTCATTTTTCTAAAGTATATACAATTTAAATATGACTGTCGTTCAACCAATTTTTTTTTTTATCAAAGTCGTTCAGCCAATTGATTTAAATAACAATGTGACTAATCAGTGGAAAAGAAATATGTAGGTTTTTGATAAAGTAGGAAAAGTGAACTCCATATTTCAAGGGACATAATATCGGGAAAATTTGTAAGATTTTATATAAAAAATTATTGATTTTATCAATATTTTTTCTAGATTATGTTATTTCACCCTTAAAATCCGTTATTCATTAGCTTCTTCCCCTTTGGTTCAGTTTTCTAGATTTGTCACTACCACTACGTAAAGTTCGAGCTTCCACATCCATCCATAAACACATCAGACGAACTTAATAACCAATATTAACACTGATCCCGTAAATGTAGCACCACTAAATGTCTAACATATTTCAAGAAGTCGATGTCCATCAAGGTACAAGTTAAAGAACCCATTCTACCAATATTTCTTAGAGCGTGACTCGAATATGGGTCCCATGTATCTAAAATATTTATAGCAGTATATAGGAGCAAATTCTCCTACTTAATCTATATATCAAAATTACCCTTTATATAATTTGCTTAATAATGAATTATTAAAAGTATACGATCCTTCTTGATTAAAAAAAAGGGTGATGGGCCATGTGGGCCCAACCCTATACCTCTGGGATAGCCCATTGAAGAATGTAATGAAGCCCAACATGCACTGCAAGCTGGCAAAGGACTAAGTCAGTGGTGGAGGATGAGAAGATCGCCCACTTCCCCCTTGCTGTCTGCCCCTTTCAGGCTTGTAACCGACATTATCCTTTCAATATATAAACAATGGTTGTACATTGATGGAGGATGGATAAGAAAAAATGGCATTGACCACTCCGTGTGTTCGATTCTCTTTTCCCTTGATCCATTTCATTTGTTAATTGAGGCAACACCCAACATTTGTACTGTCTATGGGAATGAACGAAAAGCCATGGTTCGAACACGCAGCAACCGGGTAGCAACAAGCTCAGTCCACAACCTACCCCTCCTAGAACTTGTACAAGCACCAATAACAAACCCCCCCCCCCCTCCCCCAACCCGTAGGCCAGGCCAGCAACCCCTCGCGAAGGGTCATAAAGACCCAGCCCCTGACAGCCTCTTAGAGAACCTTCCTCTCAACACCCGCCTAGCGGCGCAACTCATCAAGCGCCAAGGTAGAGGCAGCCATGTCCAGGCATTTAAGTGAATGCCAGGAGGGAAGATGGAGACATCGGAGCGGCCCCCATGGCAAAGGAGTTGAGCCCGCGCCCAGGCCCAATGTAAGATCTTGGCTCCACCTGGCAACCTTATGATCGCAAAAGAAGTGCAGAAGCTGGTGGGGGCCCAAGCGACAAAGGCACCGGGTGCAAGCAACCGCTGAAAATAAGAGCTCCTCACTGCCAAAGAATATATAGCTAGCCTCTTCTCTGTCAAGATCTAAGCGGTAACACTCCCCCTAAAGTTCAAAATCCCCCAAATTGCTACTTATGATGGGAAATCTGACCCCTACAACCACCTCCGAACCCATGTAAATTCTCTACTAGGGAGTGGCATCACTAGAGATTCATTGCCTCATCTTCCCTGGAATGCTCAGAAGTCTCACTACAAACTAGTTCTACTCCCTGGAGCTCGGGTAAATAATCAAATTTGCGTCGTTGAAGGAGTAGTTCTTGCAGCGCTTTGCGGGTGCCCTTTGGATCAAATGGAAGCCGATGGAACTTTTCGGGATGCAGCAGAAAGAGAAGGAATCCCTTCACTAGTGGTACGAGCATTTAGTCAAGGTAGTAGTGGCAGTCGATGATTTTATGCCCAAAGAGAAGATGGCAGCATTTTATTGAGGACTACATGATGAAGAGTTCATCAAGAACTTGATCCTCGACCACCCAAGCAACTTCATGGCCATCGAAGAGATCGATTGGAGGAGAAAGGACGCGAAAATGGAAGGAAGTTGCCAAAACACGGCACGACAATTGGGGGACTCAAGACAGCAAGTGGGAGAAGTTCACCCCCTGCTGGTGCCGCATGTAGTAGTCCTCGTGAAGGGGCAGAAGCAACATTTAATCTTACCCGCTTGGGTAAGCAATGCCCGATCCACTGAAAACAAATGGCAACTTGGGGTGAGAAACAGATAAATACTACTGTGGGTCATGATACAGAAGATTGCCAGTAACTGAAGTCTAAAATTGACCGATTACTACAGGAAGGCCACTTGTAGGTACGTCTAACAGCTACCTGCTCAGAACACATGGCACCACAATGATGAGGTGCAATGCCTAGCCATCCCATGTAGAGAAGGGACGGCTAACCATGAGGCTCCCCTACTGGTGAATCAAGGGACCATTCACATCATAACTGGAGGAAGCAATGCCCGATCCAAGCGACCTGTGGGAGAAATGGCTTGCCTCACCCCTGACTCCGGTTGCTCCATTACCTTCATCGAGACTTACGTTGCCTAAGTCCCTGCATCAGTTGTCGATGAAGCATTGGTAATTGAAGCAGACAATGAAGGATTTGAGGTCCGGAGGATCCTAGTTGATAACGGGAGTTTTGCCGATATCTTATATTATGATGCCTTTAAGAAGATGGGCTTTGATGAGATGAAGATGACCCTAGTCAATGCCACCCTCGTAGGCTTTAATGGGGGATTGGTTTATTCTCGGGGAATTATAACACTAAGTTTCCAATTAGGGGCGAATGGGAGAACCTCCACTTGTCTGACAACCTTCCTGGTGATAGATATTTATCAGCCTACAATGCTATCATGGGTAGATCGATACTTAAAGCCCTACGAGCAATTCCCTCCACCTACCATCAGGTAATTATATTTCCCACTGTGCAAGGGACAGCTGCTATTTGGGGTAGCTACCAATTGGCTAGGCACTGTCAGCTGACCACCTTGAAAGTGGCGCAAGTGCGCCAAGCACTGCAGATTGAACATGGCCTGAGAGAGAAGGACGAGCATCCTACACTAGGAGGTGACTTGGAAAGGATCGACCTCTCTCAAGCAAGGCAGGTGAAGATCGACGCTGACCTGAGCATATCGGGTAAAGCGAGCTTAATGTCATTGCTGCGGGAATTTTTGGACCTGTTCGCATGGGCACCCACTGACTAGTATCAACCCCCGTGTCATCTCACGTCGCCTCGCTATTAATTTCCAGGTGCGACTAATAATACCATAGATGTTGTATTTGAAGTACACTTTCAGACCTTAAACTTGAGCTAAAAACATGCATTCCACTTGTTATTTGTGTTGTTTTAGCTGAAATGTGAATATATGTGCTCCTTATCCATCCTCTAAGTTTGTCTGAGTGTTTGTAGAACTTCCTCAATATAAAACATGCAAAATAAGATATCATCGAAAAGTTCATCGAGTCAAAATCCAACGCATCAAACAATGTATGATTTGGAGCTAAAATGAGGAAGTTCTGGCCAAACAAAGTAAACTGCACAGAACAGTCTCAATGCACCACGGTATGAACAGTGCTGCACCGCATGAGTTGAGCCAAAATGGTGGGACCCAGGATTTCTTATCCCACACTGACCACAGCAAGTTTAGAGGAGGTAGAAATACCTTATAAATAGAGGGGCACACCCACAAACAAAGAAGAAGATAGAGGTAGCTTTTCATAACAAGGCAAGCCCAGACAAGCTTCTCGGCAGATTAAGGTTACGAAGCCGGGACATCAGAACACGGGTCGTGGGTAGAAGAGCTAAGGAATCAAGCTCATCATTAGTGTTTGAGATCTCTTCTACTTTTAGCTTCTTTATTTTCATTTTGGTTTCGTAACTTTCAATTCCAATGAACATGTATTGTAACATAACCATGTCCGGCTAGTTTTTTCTCTTCTAGGGTAGTAAGTGGATCTTAGTGTTTATTTCATCCATGTATTGAACTTCTATTTCCCGGATCTATGAAGGTGTTCTATTTCCCTTATGTTTACTGTATTTCATGCGTCTATTGATGTCTGGCCAACTAAATAAATCAATCTAAGGGATGGCGAGAAAACACGAGAGTGAGAATCCCATAGCCGAAGTAAACATAGCCTAGGAATAATCATACCGAGAGGTAGTCATCACCCTAGGAATCCAAATACGGTTATGAACATGACATTTGGCCCCTTAATTCTAACTACCTAGAGATAGAGTGGGTTAGGATCATCGTAGGGATACATCCTAGTTACGGCAAGAGTTAGATTAGGTGACTTGAGAACCCGTGGATAGGAGAAGAGAATGCTTGATTTGATTCGGTTAATTAAGTCCAAGAGGATTGAAATAGACCTAAGTGAAAGTAAATCCCCAGAATTATTTTCTTGTCAAGTTCGTATAAAGCTATTTCTGTTTTCTTTAGATTGTTTGCTTTTACTTTTGTTTCTAGCTATTTCTGCATTCTCTCAACTATTGTGTGGTTTGCTTTGGTACTTTGTGTTCTAAATTTGTGCACAATAGGCTTTGATCCTTGTGGGAACGATACCTGCTCGCCGGGTTTACTACTTGAGATCCATCCTCTTGCGGGTTGACAGTGAACAAGGTTTTTGGCACTGTTGCCGGGGATCGAAGTGTATCTATCGACCCGAATTGAAGCACTTGACTTCGACCAAACCAATTTACTTTTCTATACTTTTCTCTTATTTTGTAGTTCTCATTCCCTTGTTTTGTAGTCTCTCGGTGTATGAGTAGGAGATCTCAACAGGACTTGCTACCGCTTGATCCGGAAATAGAGTGAACTCTCATTTGGAGGAGGCGAGAACAATCACTTGCGGAGATTTCATCTTCTCATAACATGGAGGACCCTCAAGACAATCCTGCACTTAAGATGAGACACTACGTGAGATCGTGGACGGACAACCGATCGAGTATTGCCAAACCAGTTGTTCAAGTTCACACATTCTAGATTAGACCGGTGATGCTCCAAATGATTCAAATAGCATGCTCGTTTAGCGGTGGGCCTAATGAGGACCCTCATGCTCATCTTGCTATTTTTAATGATTTGTGTGATACTTTTAGACAAAACATGGTTCCTCAAGATTATATTAAAATTACTTTGTTTCCTTTCTCTCTTAGGGACGAGGCAAGGACGTGGCTTAGCTCATTCTCACGGGATCCCTAAACAGTTGGGACATCATTGTGGAGAAGTTTCTCACGAAATATTTTCCACCCTCCAAGATGGCTAAGCTGAGGAGCGATATCACATCATTTAAGCAACTTCCAATGGAAACCTTGCCGGAAGCATGGGAGCGCTGCAAGGGCTTATTGCATAATTGTCCACATCATGACCTTCCAATATGGCAAGTGGTAAATACCTTTTATAATGGAATTTATGATGCCTTCCAAGCTTATATTAATGCTACTACAAGAGCCACGATGCTTGAGAAGACACCGAAGGAGGCATACGACCATTGGGTAGTCCTTTTCTCAAAAGGGGGCAGCCAGAATTCATTTGGTGGATGCTCTAATAGCCCTCTAAGCCAAGATGGATGCCTTAATGGCAACCATGAAGCCACAAGTAACCGGAGCGACATCGGCAACCTTTGAAGACTACCCAATGGAAACCAGGCATGAGGAGGCAAATTTTGTGGGAAGCAACCCGAGGAATAACCCATATTCAAACACTTACAATCTGGGTTGGCGAAATCACCCCAACTTTTCATATGCTAACAACCGGTTAGCTCAACCCCGGGGTTCCAACCAATGCAAAAGCCGACACCGAATGAATCCGAACGGCTTACAAAACTTGAAAATACTTTTCTTGAGCTTATGATGGCTAACAAGAACACTAATGCTAGTGTACAATCCAAATAGCATTGTTACTTTGCAGGCACAAATGAAGAACATGGAAACTCAACTAGGACAAATTGCTCAAGCCGTTGGAGTTCGGGCACAAGGATCACTTCCGAGCAACACCGAGATAAATCCAAGGGGAGGCAGATCTAAGCATGTAAATGCTATCATGCTGAGTAGTGGGAGAAAGGTAGGATTTGATCTCAGTCAGCCCGATGTCGAAGCAAAAGAGAAGAACTCTTCAGCATACGACGAAACAACGAAACATACCCCGGTGTCCCAAGAGCCCATCGCGGTCAGAAGACATGTACCACCATGGTCCATAGATTGCAGCACCGAGCTGCCAAGGTGCCCAACAGCTGAAGCCACAGGGACACACAAAGCAAACCAGTAGGCACGGGAGAGAGGCACACCGCGGTACCCACCAACCACATCGAGGTGCCCTGGGGCCAGAATGACTAGAATGCCACAAGCAACTCCCGGGTGGAGAGTAGCAACCCACAGCCATCAAGAATGACCCGAGCAAAGGAAGACAACACCAACAAGCGTTTTAGACATACCCGCCATTACCATATCCACAAAGAGCAAAGCGGGATCAATCTGAGTTTCAATTTGGTAAGTTTCTTGATACATTCCGTAAACTGCATATTAACATCCCTTTTGCAGAAGCATTGGGGCAAATGCCAAGCTATGCCAAGTTCATGAGGGATATCCTTTCACAAAAGAGGAAGCTTGCCGATTACGAGACTGTTGCGGTAACAGAAGAGGTAAGTACAATCCTTCAGAATGAACTTCCTCCAAAACTCAAAGACCCAGAAAGTTTCACTATTCCTTATTCTATTGGTAAAAGTTTTGAAGGTAAGGCATTATGTGATTTGGGTGCTAGCATTAATCTCACGCCTTATACTGTATTCAAGGAATTAGGGGTAGGTGAGGTTAAGCCAACTACTGTAATACTGCAATGAGCTGATAGATCATTGGCTTATCCCTTAGGAATTATGGAGGATGTTCCAGTTAAAGTAGAAAAATTTATAATCCCTGATGATTTCATTGTTTTGGATTCTGATGAGGACAGAAAAAACCCAATAATTTTGGGCCGCCCATTCTTGGCGACTAGCCGAGCACTAATCGATGTGCAGAAAGGAGAACTATGTGTGTGAATGGCCAGAGAGTAACATTTAATGTTTATAATGCATTGAAACATCCTAGTGAACCTGATGAAATTCTCTCCATTGATGCATGTGAGCAGGTGACAAGGGCAGCCATCCAAGAGATAACATCGAAGATCCTCTCGAATCGGTTCTAACTGGGAAGTCACCTTCAAGTGATCAAGATTTGTAAGAGGTCCTCAAGATAATGGAGTCCTGCCACTCTCTACCATAGAATGTGTCATATTTTGAACCTTTGGAGGTCAGACCTAATTCTTTAAAGCCATCCGTTCAAGAACCACCAGAACGGGAACTTAAGCCCTTACCAGAACATTTAAAGTACACTTTCCTTGTCACATTTTCCACACTTCCTATTATTGTTGCATCCATTTAACATCAGTACAAGAAGAAAAAATCCTTTGAGTTCTTAGGAACCACATGAAAGCAATTGGGTGGACCATAGCTGATATCCAAGGAATTAGCCCCTCGATATGCATGCACAAGATCATCTCGAAGAAAACCACAAGGAGTCGATAGAAGGACAAAGGAGGCTTGATCCTATCATGAAGGAGGTAGTTAAAAAAAGATCCTCAAATGGCTTGATGCAGGTATAATCTTTCCTATCTCTGGCAGTAATTGGGTAAGTCTATTACAGTGTGTGCCTAAGAAAGGCGGCATGACAGTCATAGTAAATGAAGGTAATGAGTTAATTCCTATTAGAACTGTGACAGGATGGAGAATATGCATGGATTACCGCAAGCTAAACAAGGCCACACGTAAAGATCATTTTCCACTTCCCTTTATTGATGAGATGCTTGATAGACTTGCAGGGAGGGAATATTTTTGTTTCTTAGATGGTTATTCAGGATATAATCAAATTGCTATAGCCTTGAGGATCAAGAGAAAACCACATTTGTGAGTTCTTATGGCACATCTGCATTCAAGCGAATGCCATGTGGGTTGTGTAATGCACCGACCACTTTTCAGATATGTATGATTTCTATATTTTCTGATTTGATTGAAAAGTGCATAGAAGTTTTTATGGATGATTTTTCAGTGTATGGCAACTCATTTGATGAATGTTTGGCTAATCTATCTCTTGTCCTTAAAAGATGTGAGGAAACTAACCTTGTTTTAAATTGGGAAAAATGCAATTTCATGGTAATAAAAGAAGGAATAGTTTTAGGACATAAAATTTCTAAAAAGGGCATGGAGGTAAATAGGGCCAAGATTGCTTTAATTGAAAAGTTGCCACCACCAACAAATGTCAAAGGTGTTAGAAGCTTCTTAGGACATGCCGGTTTCTATAGAAGGTTTATCAAGAACTTTTCAAAAATAGCAAAACCATTGTTTAACCTCTTAGAAAAGGATGTTCCTCCTGTATTTAACGATGATTGCTTGCAGGCTTTTACTGAATTGAAGTCAAGACTTGATTCTGCACCCATTATAGTTACCCCTTGACTGGTCTTTACCTTTTGAACTAATGTGCAATGCCAGTGATTTTACAGTAGTTGCAGCTCTAGGCCAAAGGAGAAATAAAATCTTCCATCCTATATATTATGCAAGCACAACACTTGATGAGGCCTAAACCAACTACACAACAATAGAGAAGGAGTTTCTTGCTGTAGTTTTTGTTGTTGATAAATTCCGATCATACTTGATTTGCACTAAAGTTACTATTTTTACTGACCATGCAGCAATCAAGTATCTGATCCTAAAGAAGAATGCAAAACCGAGACTCATCTGATGGGTCCTTCTTCTACAAGAGTTTGACCTTCAGATTCAGGACCGAAAGGGATCAGGGAATCAAGTGGCAGATCACTTATCCCGACTTGAGAACAAGGAGTGCATGGAAAAAGCGGTAATTAACGAGTTCTTCCCAGACGAACAAGTTTTTACCTTATCATCTGTTCCTTGGTTTACTGATGTTGTGAATTATTTGGCTTCCCGATACATTCCATATGAATTTAATGCTCAACAAAGGAAAAAAAATTTTGAATGATTGATTGCATGAAATACATTTGGGATGAACCATATCTGTTTAGAATAGGACCTAATCATCCGTTGAGAAGATGTGTCCCAAATAATGAGCAGCTAGACGTATTAATGAGTTGTCATGAATCTCCTTATGGAGGTCATTATGGGGGACACAAAGCTACTTGGAAAATACTAGCATCAGGTTTTTATTGGCAGACTATTTTTCGTGATGCTTTTGCCTACATCTCAACTTGTGATAGATGTCAACGAGTAGGCAATATTTCAAGACGTCATGACATGCCATTGAATTCAATTCTCGAAGTGGAATTGTTTGATGTTTGGGAATAGATTTCATAGGGTCATTTCCTTCATCATTTGGTAACCGTTACATATTGCTTGTAGTAGAGTATGTTTCCAAATGGGTAGAGGCAATTGCCTCTCTCTCATGTGATGCTAATGTTGTTCTTAAGTTCTTGCAAAGAAATATCTTCTCAAGATATGGAGCACCCTGAGCGGTTATCAGTGATGGCGGATCCCACTTCTACAACAAACAGTTTGAAAAGCTCATGACCAAGTACGGAGTACGTCATAAGGTAGCCTTAGCATATCATCCTCAAAACAATGGGTTGGCGGAGGTATCCAACCAGAAAATCAAAAGGATACTCGAAAAGACAGTCAACACTTCCTGAAAGGATTGGGCTTACAAGCTCGATGATGCTTTATGGGCATACCGGACAACATTCAAGACACCCTTAGGCACACCCCCGTACCACTTGGTTTTTGACAAAGCATGTCACCTCCTGGTGGAGTTGGAGCACAAAGCATATTGAGCAATCAAGACTCTCAACTTCGACTTGAAAAAGTCCAGTGAGAAAAGACTTCTTCAATTGCATGAACTTGATGAGTTTCGCCAACAAGTGTTTGTGAATCACCGTATCTATGAGGAAAAGGTGAAAACGTGGCATGATCGAAAAATCATGGCGAGAGAGTTCGATCCTGGTCAACTTGTGTTATTATTTAATTCACGATTGAAGTTGTTTCCAGGAAAATTGAAATCAAGATGCTCGGGGCTGTTCCAAGTTAACCAAGTGTTACTATATGGTGTCCTCGAGCTAAAGAATGAAGCCACAAATGAAACATTCAAGGTCAATGCTCAAAGAATCAAAGGATATTTAGGAGGCTGATCAATCGAGGCGAGGCCTCGGTCCACTTGAAAGATGCATAACATCATAAAAGTCGGGTGACGGACTGGCTCGGTGGTGCTTCCTGGGAGGCAACCCAAGCTTGGTTTATTTACTTCAGCTTTGTTTGTTTATTTAATTTTTAATTTTGCACTTAAGAATAGTCTTCAATTCAAACTAGCATGCATTATCTACTTGCTCACGCGAGCGAACACCGGCAAGAGGATGGTGAAGATGAGGAAGCGGAGGCTTCAACAAGTAGAAGGCCATTCCATCAACTTTGACACAAGGGGAGCATTCGTTAACCCTTTCTCTTTACTTTTCTTAACATTGAGGACAATGTTGGGGGGGCGGGGGCGAGGGGATGAAAATTCATGTCAAAGCCGTTTAGATGGTCCACCACAATTGTTTACTTGCTTGTTTGCTTGTTTTCATTTGCATTTGCATGACATATAGCTCATAGGGTGTTAGATAATTCCACGTTTAATTCATCTTGCATTTGTTTCGGAAAAAAAAAAATTGAAAATGGAAAAATGATGATGTTTTTGATGGATGGTAATGCTTGCAAGGTATGAATAGGGAACTTGAGTTGATCCTTGTTTTGTGATGATAATTAATGGCTAGTGTGATTGCTTGACTCTAGGTGGAATTGTGACAATTCTTGTGATGATTTTCAGCCCCAATTAATTATACACGAACCTAACATCTAGATCTTAAATCAAGGGTAGTAAGTGTCATCTTTGGAAATGCTTTTGTAAAAATGTGTTAGGCTAAAATTGAGTATACAAGGAAAGATGTGCCAAGGCTTTGAGTACCTCTGTTCGAGTTTGAGCCCAAATTGAAGCACTAAGTGTGCTGGCAATACGGCCTGGCATTTACTTGTGGGGGACTACCCGTTCATCCGACTGGCTCATCAAAAGTGTATGAGTAAATTACAAAGCCAACGGAGGTGCGGACCCTTGAAAGTCGTGTACCACCCGAGTAAGGGTTATTTGCTAAGTGTAAATATGGAAAAAAGTAAGAGCAAAAATATGAGATCATGCAGTGAACTACTAGCTAGATGCATGTTTGCTTGAGATTTCCTTATGGAGCACAATAGTGAGGTCAAGACTTAGGGTTAAGTGTAAGGGATTGCACAATACTGCACGGGTTGAAATGAAATCATGAGGTTTGGATCATTGAAACTCAAGGTTAAGTAAGAAACACAGCCATATCTAAGAACTTTAAGGGAAAGTCCTGAAAGTACCGAAAACAAATTATGAGCATTGCTACCAATTGAAGAAGTGAAAATGCATGTTCAACTTTTGAATTGTTGTGCTTAAAGCTTTGCTCGAGGACGAGCAAAAGTTTAGGTTTGGGGGTGTGATAATACCATAGATGTTATATTTTAAGTATACTTTCAAACCTTAAACTTGAGCTAAGAGCATGCATTCCACTTGTTATTTGTGATTGTTTTTGTTGAATGTGAATATTTGTGCTCCTTATCCATCCTCTAAGTTTGTCTGGGTGTTTTTAGCACTTCCTCAACAGAAATCATGCCAAATAAGATATCAACAGAAAGCTTGTCAAGTCAAGAATCGAACGCATCAAACCGTGCATGATTTGGAGCTAAAATGAGGAAGTTATGACCAAATGAAGTAAACTGCGTAGAACAGTCACGGTGCACCGCGGTATGAACAATGCTGCACCTGGTGAGCTGAGCCAAAATGGTGGGACCCGGGATTTCTTATCCCACACTGACCACAGCAAGTTTAGAGGAGGTAGAAATACCTTATAAATAGAGGGCACACCCACAAACAAAGAAGAAGATAGATGTAGCTTTTCATAATAAGGCAAACCTAGACAAGGTTCTCGCGGTGGATTAAGGTTACGAAGCCGGGGCATCAGAACATGGGTCATGGGTAGAAGAGCTAAGGAATCAAGCTCATCATCAGTGTTTGAGTTCTCTTGTACCTTTAGCTTCTTTCTCTTCATTTTGGTTTCGTAACTTTCGATTCCGATGAACATATATTGTAATATAACCATGTCCGGCTAGTTTTTTCTCTTCTAGGGTAGTAAGTGGATCTCAGTGTTTATTTCATCCATGTATTGAACTTCTATTTCCCGGATCTATGAAGATGATCTGTTTCCCTTATGTTTACTGTACTTCATGCGTTTATTGATGTCTGGCCAACTCAATAAATCGATCTAAGAGATGGTGAGGAAACACGAGAGTGAGAATCCCATAGCCTAAGTAAACATAGCCTAGGAATAATCATACCGAGAGGTAGATTAGTCATTCTAAGAGTTAGAAGAGACGTGTAAGAAGGCCGAGAGGTAGCCATCACCCTAGGAATCCAAATACAGTTATGAACATGATATTTGGCCCCTTAATTCTAACTACCTAGAGATAGAGTGGGTTATATCATCCTAGGGATACATCCTAGTTATGACAAGAGTCGGATTAGGTAACTTGAGAACCCGTGGATAGGAGAAGAGAATGCTTGATTTGATCCGGTTAATTAAGTTCAAGAGGATTGAAATAAACCTAAGTGAAACTGAATCCCTAGAATTGTTTTCTTGTCAAGTTTGTATAAAGCTATTTCTGTTTTCTTTAGATTGTTTGTTTTTACTTTTGTTTCTAGCTATTTCTGCATTCTCTCAACTATTGTGTGGTTTGGCTTGATATTTTGTGTTCTAAATTCGTGCTCGATAGGCTTTGATCCTCGTGGGAACGATACCCGCTTGCCGGGTTTACTACTTGCGATCTCTCCTCTTGTGGGCTAATAGCAAACAGTGACCCGTCATTTAAAAGCACTGCCCGATGAGAGCTGAGTTTCACAAAGCCATGTAAGAAGAAGTGGTACGGCTACTAATTGCAGGCTTCATCAAAGAAGTCCGCTTTCACACGTGGGTCACCAACGTGATCTCAATACGATAGGCCAATGGCAAGTGGAGGATGTGCGTTGATTACATCGACCTCAATAAAGCCTGTCCCAAAGTCGCATACCCGCTACCCAGATAGATCAACTAGTAGATGCCACGACATACCATCAACTACTGAGCTTCATGGATGGGAGGGGAGGGGAGAGATTTGGAGTGATGATTTATTCATCTAAATCACTCCTAATAATTAACCCAAATAAAAATTATACTATCTTTCCAGATCTCTTTTTTCCAAATCCCTCTATCCAAACAAATCGTAAAACGTGGAGAAGTCTGTTGGGTTTACTTTATTCCAAAGGTTGTTCCTTCCAGGGTTTCTCTATTGTTGGCCTCTTTGTTCAGCGTGGAAGGATGGCAGGATCGGGGCAAATGACCGGGGAGGAGATCATGAAAGAAGGGATCGGAAATGCGTCGTGGTGAGGATCTGAGCTACCCATTGTGCAGAGCCAATGGGCCAACCTGCGGCCAGAACTATTGTCAGAAATAATAGAGAGGGTCGAGGAGAGTGAGACATCATGGCCTTATTGGATGTTATGTCGCGTGCTCCTGTCTGCAGGCCATGGTGGAGAATTACCAAGGAGACGTTTAACTCCCCTGAGAGTGTGGAAGGCTCATCCTCCCCATTTCAGTGAAGTAGGTGATTTGTTGTGTCTTCCCTAGCACTATGTTGAGTAGAATTTTTTTTTTTCCGATTGTGTCAGATTGATTTTCTGATGATTTATCGATGCTATCTGGTTTGTTTTCGACCAGCTGGGGCCCTGGGATCGCCCGATCCATTACCTCATTGGAGGGACACAATGACTTCTACATATAGTCTATGCTATGGCTTAGTTCCATGTAAGCAAAGGTTTTTCCTTGGTCCTCCCACTTCTGAAGATTGTCTTGCATTCGTACTGTGTTATGATGGGAAGATTTTGGCTTATGAAAAACAATGCAACTAAAACACCTGCAGATGTTGTTAGAATGGTAAATCTTGGCAACCTGAATTCCATTTTGCTCAACCTGAAAAATTCACAGTGCTACTCGCATGGATGAAGAATAATTCTGAGAAATACCATATGATTATATGGTATGGACCTGTTTGACTGGGCCACGACCAATTTTTTACCCGGTTTGTAATTACGTTTTTTCATATATGGCCCTCCTGTTTGACGAGCACACCATCCATTTTCGACCCCAATTTGTAATTATAAATGATTATCGATTTTCTACCTCTTAAATCTTCCAACTTTTCAAGTATAGTGGATTTATTTTTCACGTAAATCTGTGTTTCTTTTTCGTTTTGCTGAGTTTTTATAACAAGAATGTTTTAGTTCTAACTTTCTTCTGAAAGCATGTTTATTACCTTTAAGCCATTTGCCACTGGATTTTCTCATGGTTGCTATGTAAGATGATCCTGGCCCTCGGTTCCATGCTTTCTCAGCTAAGTACGAGAGTGGCAAGTTGTTATCTGCCACAAGGATCCAGAATGTCACAACTACAGACTTTGTCATATCTTTGCCTTCGGATGTTCTTTCTCGACCGGACGACAACACATACATCGGTAAATTGAGCTATGTCTTTCCTTTGGTCTTTCTTTGAGGCTTCTCTTTGGCAATTAGCCCTTTACCGTCTCAAGAAGCATCAAATTTTACTGGTAGAAAGTTCAACATTTATGACAGACGACATCCCCATGAATCGAGCAGCCGGTTCGATAAAAAAAACCCGACTCTAGGCAGCCACCTGCAAGGAAATTTCTCTGTAACTATACTGCAGGAACGGCCTCCTACTGTGTAGATAGAAACAGGCAATGAACTGCATCATGAATTCAATCCCCTCTTCATTCTCAGTTTCCAAAGGAATTAGCATCCTCTAATTTTAGTACCACAAATGTCTTGGCGATTCAGCTGGTTCAGGTCTCGGGGGATCCACTGGTCTTCATGAGCAAGGCTCCTTGGTGGCACGAACTGCTCTGATGCTGGTGGCTAAACTTTAGAGGCAGAGTCGCAATTGCTTCAGTCAAGAATTTCCAACTGCTCGCAGCCAATCAGCCATCCGGCAAAGTCTCGTCGGCCAAGGGCAAAAAGGTAATCTTGCAGTTCGGGAAGATCCTAGAAGACGTCTTCACAATGGATTATGTCACAGGGTCAAAAATCACACCGAATTTTTCCGCTCTGTGATGGTGCTAAGCGACCACAACGCCCTTAGCCAACCAAACCAACACACGAATCAAGATCGATCAAACGAGGTTAAGCAACGACGATCAGAACGAGCAACACAGGTAAGGGGAATCATAACTCTTCCATTACAAAATTGGATACATGAGTTTGAACAAAACCCTTACACAAGCACTCCTGAACCAGTGATATAAGAGCACTCACCCGAATTAGAAAATCTCAACTCTGTTCTTCACTCACACTTAGTATGTTCTGTGTTCTGTCTTCTGCCAACAATGGCCGAAAATACAGACTAAAACAGGGACCCGACCTTTCCAACCAATCAGACACAAGCACAACTGCCAAAGAAGTTACAAGACAAAGAAAACTACCGGGTAACTACTTCATGATTGGGTAACCACCTGGTCAAAGCAGCTTTGGTCAACGGGTCAACCGCCATCCCATGGTCCGCACCGTCATGGTCCTTCGGGTCCACTTGAGTGCCACCCACACTATGTGCCCATGGTTAAGCCACCATCGCTTGGTATGCTGCTAGCATGTGGTCACGTAGCTAGCAGCGTGTTGCCCACCGTCGCCACGTAGTAGCGTGCTCAGCAATAGCACGCCATGGTCTCCGCCACGGTATCCAGCTACCAGCTTGCTAGTGTCGTAGTGTGCTGCTAGTGCTAGCACGCCACGGTATCCCGCTAGAAGGTTGCTAGCGGCGTAGTGTGCTGCTAGCGCTAGCACGCTACGGCATCCCGCCACGAGATCACCAGCATAGTAGCGTGCCCCTTGTGCTAGCATGCTACAGTATCCGCCATGAGGCTTGCTCAAGCACTGACCGAGCACCTGATCGAACATAGACAAACCGTCAATAGATCAATGATCGAGCAACACCGCCATGGATTCCAGCCGTGGATCGTGACACCCAATGATCCTCTGATCGAGCATCCCGCTACGTGATTGATCTCGATTGATCACCGTGACGATCATCCATCTCCACACAGTACCATGCTCGTGTCGTTGCTCACACGAGCATCCTAGCACGCTACCGTTGATGTGCGTCCACACCCTTCACCTTGGTACCGAGGGAGGCTGCCACCACATACTCCCCTAAAGAGCTTATTTTAAGTTCTTGCCATCCGTAGCAGGTGATATTGCTACCAGGGAATTTTACACCAGATTCCCATCGCTGGAACCCGTAGCACCGCCACACGCCTGAACCACAGTTTTCCCTCTAACACATAGCATGGTTGGTATGCCATTGGGGGACTTAGCATCCCAGCTAGTATAGATGTCCGAGAATTAAGGGGCAAACAAACCACCCCACTAGAAGAAGCTGATGCCCTCGTCAGAACAGACCGAAGATGCTCTTCAATTTTCTCCTCGAACTACCAAAGCATAGCCTCCTTCTCCTAGCTTGCTTCTCACATAGGTCGATCCTTCCATGAGACCAAGTACTCAGTCCTCCGATTCTTCTTGCTGTGACCCAACACTCTGTGGTCCAGCACTCGATCAACTTCCTTCTCAAGTTCCTTCATCACAGTCAGGGGAGCTCGTTTTGGTTTTGAGCGCTCCGGATCATCATCCTCGTGATAAGGTTTAAGGAAACTAACATAGATGGTGGGATGAATCTTCATCCTCTCTGGTAGTGCTAGCCGATAGGCAACAGCTCCAATCCGCTTCACTATCTCGAATGGTCCATCGTATCTCTGGATCAGGCCCTTGTGCCATCATTTGCTAGTCACTTTCTTCCACATCTGGGGTGTAAGTTTCAGCATCACTTTGTCTCCAACCTGAAACTCAAGCAGTCTTCGCCCCTTGTCCGCATATTTCTTCATACGACGAACTGCTTTTGCAAGGTTGTCCTGGGCTTCGTCAAGCATCTCTTGCTTGTTCCTTGCAAACCGGTATACTGTGGGACTTGTGCCTTCCCTCTTTTGCAGGGCAATCTCGCTAGGGGTCATCGGCTAATAGCCCATAGCGAGCTCAAACGGAATGAAACCCGTTGATGAGGAGCGATGCAAGTTGTAGCAGAATTGTGCGGTGTTCAGCAAGTCAAGCCAGTTCCTTTGACTCGCTGTCATGTAATGCCTAAGATACTCCTCCAAAATTGGTTCATCCTCTCAGTCTGTCCGTCCATCTGTGGGTGGTTGGCTGTTGAGAATTTCAATTCTGTATCCATCAAGTTGAAGAGACGGGTCCAAAATCTCCCAGTGAACCCGTGTGTCCCTATCGCTGATGATATCCATTAGGAGTCCAAACAGCTTCACCACATTGCGGTAGAACTCATCCGCCGCAATCTCTACCGTGCAGTTCTTAGGTACAGGTCTGAAGACTCCGTACTTCAAAAACCTGTCCACCACACCATTATGGCATCAAATCCTTTCACATCAGGAAACCCACTTACAAAATCCATCAAAACTGACACCCAAGGTTTCTCCGGTATGGCAGGGGCTGTAGTAGCCCTGCCTCAGCACACCTCTCCACCTTGTCTTGCTGGCAGACAAGACAAGTCCTCATGAAGAGTTCAATCTCCTCCTCCATCTTTGGCCAATAGTATAGCATGACAGCAATGCCAACATCCTTTCCTGGCCCGGTGCCCAGCCCACGTGCATATGGTGTTCACGTAGCAACTGAGAATAAAAGTCCCCTATGCTTTAAAACAATAAAACCCTAAAATAAAACATTGAAACACCCTAAGATACCTAAATAGCTCATGTTTGAGAATGCTCGATATCTTTTTCAACTTCTTGCTAATTAATATTTGAGTTTTCTAGGTTTCTTGGAGGTTTTTGGTGTTTTATTTAGGTTGTTATAAGTTTTACTTTTATGATATATCTCAATTTACTTTTAATATTTGACAAATTTCATTTATCTTGTGACACCAACATATACTTGACGTGGTATCCTCGTGACATGCATGACTTTCTCCACCATGTGACAATGTTACATGTTAACATCAACTAATAAAATTTGACTATTCTAAAGATATTTTTACAAAATCATAAAAAAAAAAAGATAACTTTAGAAATATTTTAATTTTATTAATTGGTGTCATTATACAAGCACTATTATATAATAATACTACTATATATAAGACTTTCACCCTCTTTAGAAGCCTTTCTAATATTCAAAAAGTTTTAGTAAGTTAGATCGACTCTTATCCTCGTCATATGACCTCTAGGATGAGTATGGGCCTCGAAACTCGATGCTTCTTGTTTGGTTGGCAAGGGATGTGAAATTGCCGACCACATATCCTTAATGTTTTATGGGACATTTTTCAGGGATTTCTAACACATATCCATAAAATACTTTTAAAAGTATTGGATATTACATACTAATAGTTTAAACTTTTAGGTGTAAAACAAATTCAGTCTTTTGTAAGTTATTTTATATGATATTAGATCGAGTTATCAAATGAGCTCACCCCATGTCATGCCCAAGTGTGGAATCGTAATTAGTTAAGCCGAGATAGATTCCACGACAAATGCCTTTTTTTTTTTCTGTGGTTAGACCTGACAAGCAATGGACTCACATGACAATCCACTCTTATATCCCATAAAATTTTCATCGAACTTGTAAGAGGAGTTAACCCTGTATCCAATCACAAAATTTATAATTACAACAGGTGATACCCGACTCTTCTACCTTATCGGGATTTTCTTGTTAACTACCGATCAAAATAGCACGAATGACATTTTTTGTCCTACAATATTCTAATGGGCATGCATCAAAGTAATAGTTTAGATCTGAGCCTGAGATCTTAAGAATTGAATTGCAATTGTTTCTTTTCACGTTACTATTACATAACGTGACAATTGTAATCAATCAACCATACTAAAATACCGAAATCATAATAGTTGTAAATTCATTTACATAACGGTAATTGCGAGCTACTGCATTTTTATTCCGTTTCCGAGGCACATAGGAGCATAGAGTCCATTGGTGAGAATCAAATCCAGCACATCTTACTCTTAGATCTAAAACAGTATAAACTATACAAATTCTCATTTCTGCTCGTTTTTCATGCAGGTCAATGGATTGCGCACTACGTGACACATTCATTTTGAAGCATTCAATTCTTTCACCTTTGTGTGATGTGTCCTTGTTGAGGGTTATCGGCACGTGTAATTACCATTCTAACCAATCCAATCTCGACTACAATTCGTCAAAGATGTTCATGTATAGCCCGCTTATAATTGAAATAAAACAACTTCAAGTTAAATAAATGACCAACTAATACGTATTCGCATAAAATCGACCTATTGAACAATAAAATTCTTCATATTATAACTTTTCTTCATTTACAAAACTTTAATAACTATTTTATTAATCCATCATAATCGCACGTCCTCCAACTTCCATTATTGAAGACATAGCACCTCATAAACATATAAAACTCATCTTGAAACTTCGAAAGAGCTCCGGCCAGCGAAATTGAAAGCCACTACTCCGCTGGCCCGTGACCCTCCTCTCACTTTGGGGTTGTCATCTCGAGGACCTTGCACCAGGCTGGGCGGGACAGGATATCGGCCGCCCAGGCACTGACCTTTGGCCTGGCGTCGAAGAGCTTCTTGACCTGGGTGCGCATGAGGTGGTTCATGGTCGGCAGGTGGTGGAGGTCGGCGAGGGTGAAGCGGTCGCCCCCCAGGTACTTGGACTTGGAGAGCCGGGCTCGTACACGTCCAGGACACTCGCGAGCTTGGGTTCATACTCCTCCACGACTGCGGTGTCGGTCTGCATCCCGAAGAGGGGCTTGAACGCCAGCTCCCACAGGAGCTTGGACGCCGCTTGGTCGTACTGGTGGGCCTCCGCCTCCATCCACACCGAGATGGCCGCCATTTCCTTGTCGGGGCTCACCAGCGGGGTCCCCTTGTCCGCGTACGTGCAGGATACGTACTGGGTGATAGCCCTCGACTCTGCATGCATCAATTCTTCTTTTCAATTTCATTAATGGTAGGTTTTGTTTAAATGAAAAATAGTCCGGAATCGGAATGGAATAATCGATTCCTCAAACATTTGTTGAGAGAAAAATGATTTCCTTCTCTTCATACATACACTCGATTCATCTCTTTTGTATAAATGAATCTGATTCCTCACAACAACTAAGGAATTAGATGGTGAAATGATTTAAAATACAAAGAAATTATCCTAAAAATCTTAACTAAACATTATAACTTGACAACTCATATCTAAAAAATCACAAAAAATGCTTAGGGTAAGAATCCACCACCTTTATAATAATATAATTTAATAATTTTTTTTAATACCAATGTTTTTATTTTAATATTCTTCTCATATCTATTCCTATTTTTAATATGTGTAGCTATTTTTCATTCCATATATCTATAATTTTAACTAAATTATAACAAAAAAATCAAATTCCGATTTCGTTGTTAAACCAAACAAAAATTAAAATTAACATCCGTTTCCCATCCCACCCTATTCCTTTTTCGTTTCTGTTCATTTCCGCACTACAATCCAAACGGTTTATAAGATCTGTCACGTGATATAAGGTGATATATATATGATATAATCGATCTAAAGCAGACAATCTATACTGGTCCAACGGGCTTAGAGCATTCATCAAATTCGATCCCAAGGTCGAAGCCTAGGTTACCATGAATCGTTCTTCCGAAGTACTTACCGAAGAGCTTCAAGTCTCCATCCTCAAATGCTGGGACCTGACCAAACGGCTGCACCAAGTCCATAAAAAGAGACCACGTCAGATCGATGGAAGTCCATCTCCAATGCAAAATGTAAATGAAAATATTATCCGGATTCCTTAATGGACCGATCCGAATGATCTCTAAATCAGTCCGATGGTTTGCAAATGGCTGGACACTCGACAGTCCCTTGGAATGCATCCAGGGAATGTTGTTCTGTTTGTATGGGAAGTAGAATCGGTTACTCACGTTAAGGGAAAGGTAGGGCTCCTTCTTGTGTTCGCCGGAGTTCATGTCAACGGGGACGAACTCAAACTCCAGACCCTTCTCACAGAGGCAGGCGAGCACCCTGCAGGTGGCTGGGGAACCGGGCTTCCGTGGACTTTCAGAACCGCCATGTCTGAGACTGGTAGAGCTGGCTAGCTCGGGATAACTGAGATTGAGAGGATTGACGAAGACGGCGAAGGGGAAGAATACTTGTTATGGTTGAGGTTGACAAGGGAGTCGGAAGCCGGGATTACTTATAGGGAGGGAAGCAAGAGAAGAAGAATCCTTGCTATGGGATGAGAGTGGAAGTGGGAGACGGAGCGGAGAACTTTGACAATTTCAAACTGACGGAAGCGGTGAGCCTAATCATTGGCCTCCGCCCCGGTCGGTGGTCTTCGGTGACCATTACCGTCACAAGAAAATCTTGGATGTAATCTTCACCGGGAAAATAATTCATGAGAATGGATGCTTTTTATATAATAGATATATCACGTATCAGTATTTATTGATATTCTAAATTAATAAGATTCAACTATTTCTAAGATTATTTCTTTTATTTCTCTATAGCCAACCTAGAATATTTTAAGGCCAATTGAGTTTTTTAAATCAAGTTGTGGGCATTATTGGGACATGAGGATATGGAGTAATGGAACATGGAATATATTTTGAGATATCTCGTCATAAGTCGGAATTCGAAAATCGAAAGACTAGGAAAACAAGTTGGAAATCGGATCGAGATGCGAGAGTGGTGCAAATAATGATCAACGATAGAAGAAAGTCTTCGGCGTATTGGACATAACATGTTACAACAATGATGTGTTATATCTGATCAATTATGATTTGACATATAATTACAGTTATAATTATCAAATTGTAAAAAACCTAAATAATATAAAAAAATCATAATAAATGGTGATTGACGGGATAGATAAATCGGTATTGCCACATGTATATCCAATGCATTTAAAGACTCTTTAAAGGTAAAGATAGCAATTGGAAGTACAAAATATCATGCACATAATTTAATGTGCATGATAAAAATACCACTTTAATGTCACGTTAGCTCTATCAGTGTCATGTCAATCCGTCATCTACCAAGTTATCTAGATGATGGATGGTGATAACTGAAGAAAAGTTCATGATTTTACGAGTAATGTTCAATTTTCATGACATAATTTGATCGCCCATTGAAAATCCGTGTCTTGTTAGACTAATATCCTAACATATTAGACATTTAATATTACGTTCTGGATAGCAGCTCCCATTCTAAGTAACCTAAATACATATTTAATATTAGGTTCTAGATAGCGGCTCCCACCCATATCCTTAAATGTTAAAAAATTATTGCGTTTAAATATGACATTTTTTCAATTTTCATATTAAAGTGCTACATTAGTCATAAGTTTTGCCCTCGTGGGATAATTTTTTTATTTGCATCGCATAGTATTTCGTAACCGGTCGAAATACACTTCGAGAGTAATTTACGGTTCAACTGGATCACTAGAAAGATTCCTATCGATCCTTCTAACATGAGAATCAATCATGAAATCACTCATTTAAGAGTTTATTAAAGGAATCATATTAGGCGAATCTCATATAGGTTCCATCCTAGGACAATTATTTCCCGTACACTAAAAATCCACAAATTTTACATGGTACTGAAATTCATAAAGCTTAATTTGTCAATCAGCGGCTGATGGGTCGTCAACATTTTCTGTGTCGACAAGATTGGGGCTGATGTGTACACACACTTCAGTAGGCACCTGATTGCTGCCCATAATCTAACCGCGCGCGCTATTTGAATTCGTCTCCCTGTCTTCGTCCTCCCCAACCCAAATACTTCTCTGCAGGTGCAGAAAGACAACACAGAGAGAGATGAAGAGGTTGAAGAGAATGGCCGTTGGCAGCGGGAAGAGAGGAGGGTGGAAGAAGACGAAGGACGCACCAGCGAGGAGCTTGCAGGCTCCGCTCTTCTCTCTCCGCCACCAACAGTCAACGTCCACCTTCCCCCCATTTCAAAACCTTCAAGAGACGGATTCAGCTGTGCCGGAGCCTCACCGGCCTGCTATGTCAGGTCACGACTCCGGCGCCCCTGACACCAACAACGAGTTCATCCTCAGTCAGGATTTCTTCTGGTAATCGATTTCTATTTGAAATTTTGGTTTCAAATCAAGGAAGCATTTTGATTACTTCGGGTGATTAGCTCTTTCAATTTGCTCTGATGCCAGCCGGAGTTTTTCTGATTAATGTTCATTGCAGCACACCCGATTACATCACTCCGGATAATCAGAACATACTGAAAAGTGTCCACTGCAATAAGGTAAGGACAATGAGCTGTTAACACCAGCTTCAGTTTGTGTTGAATATGTGGGTTTATCAAAGTTTTCAAATTCTGCAGGAAAACAGTCCTTGCCCAAATCACCGGAGAAAGTGAAAACTGTTACTAGTAAAAGAATTCGGCAAGGTTAGAGGTTTGCATGTCTATATCCAGCAATAGTTAGTAAGTTGAATCCTGTCGCCTAAAGAAGCTAGATTTGTTTGTCTGGCACGGAATTGAAGAAGCTTGTTTTCATGTGAAATATGCACCTATACACTTGCAAACGTAGGCTACAGAAGTGATTTTGTGCATGCAGGATAAAGTAGGCCTCTTTGCTCTTAACTGGTGGCCAAAAGAAAAACTTTAGGCTAATTATACATTGCATCCTATAAATGTATTTTAGGTCGAAAGAGGGATGATATGACTCGATTCCTGTGATTAGGTAAAGGAGCACAATTTCTAAGAATTGCCATTCAACTTTGGGAGCATGAACTGTCCTTTCTAGGGCAGGAGTCTGAGTTTCATTTTTGTCCTCTATCTGCTGATTTATATTTAATTGGAAGATATGTTTGGGAAGGTAGAAAAGGTTAGTCTTGATGACTTTATTATCAATGTGTCAATGCCATCTTTGTCTGAGCTAGTGCACTTTGGACTATTGAAAATATGACCTGCCAAAATCCTACTCTTGGTTCTTTATTTTACAGCTTCTGCTAATATACTTAACAATTGCAATATTGATCAGTGGCATTTCATTTTTATCAATTGCTTCTCTATCATGCTCGTGTTATGTTCTCAAGCTCATTATTTTCTTTGAAATAAGTACTGTACATTTGTGGCAGGGCTTGAAAGATTCTCATTAAATCCATTAAGCCCCTCCTTGGCTGGAAATCAACAGATAAAGAAAACTAGAGGAGGATGCTCATGAAAATGTAGCTAAAACAGAGAAAACATCAGTAAATTATGCTAAAAAGGTCCACAGTTATGTTCCACAATCTGCTGTTGCTCTACGCTGTCGTGTGATGTCTCCTCCTTGCATTAAGAACCCATATGTCCATGAAGCTTCAGAGACAGATGCAGGTCCTTTTGGTAATCGAAGATCAAAATGTGCAGGTGAAGCACCACACTGTTATATTTTTCCTATAGAGTATATCTGATTCAAATCATGTCTTCTCAGAGTAAATGTCTCTTTTGCAAAACAAGAGAATGAATTTCTTGCAATGCATTTAATAACATGATACTTTGAATCTTTACACTAACATCAGAATTTTGCAGGTTTCTTCCCTGCAATAATTGGCGGGAGGGGCTCTCACGCTATCACTCTGATTTCCATGAAATTGAGGTCTTCCTTCTATCTCATGCACTTGAAACTTAACCTTACAGCCTAGGACCTTTTTGTGACTCTATACTCTGAGTTTTCATCGTTTTTCTCAGCAAATTGGCACTGGGAACTTCAGTTGTGTTTTCAAAGTTTTGAAGAGGATTGACGGTTGCCTATATGCTGTGAAACGTAGTACAGGACAGTTGCATCAAGAGTCAGAACGGTACCTTGTCTGCACTTTATTATACATGCTGCTTTTTGGGATGCTTATGCATTTCTCTCTGCAGGAGAAAAGCTTTGATGGAGGTCCAAGTATTAGCTGTCTTAGGTGCACACAGTTGCCCTTTTCATCTATTGCATGTCTCCAGCACCACTGGCCCTCTAACTACGTTATTTATCTTCATTCATAGGGTCTCATGAGAACATCACTGGCTACTACTCTTCTTGGTTCGAAAATGAGCACCTCTACATTCAGATGGAACTTTGTGAATGCAGCCTATCTGTCAGGAGGTCTTCTCAATCTTTCACTGAGAATGAAGCATTGAAAGCTCTATATCAGGTTTACTTTTATGTTGGATTTATATTTTATATACAAACTTGCATGATAGGATGGTGATATACTTTAGTTGCATGGTGTTGGTGAACTTATGTGAGCTTCTTCTGTAAAGATATTCAGAAGCTAAACCTACGCTTTGTAGATTGTACTGGCCTCTACTAAACAAATCCTACAGGATAGGTCTTCCATTGTTACAAACAAGCAACCATGCCAATAAACTTGTTATCTTTCTTTTGCCCAAAAAGTTCACGTAGATATGGTGCAGTGGTCACAGTTTATGCTCCATTTTGCACTAATCATGTCGAGCCAGCATTGCCTACACATGTTGATCTGTAATTTGCCATTTGGATTGTTGACTCAGCTATCTAGACGGTGCATCACTGATTCCATCCACTCGTAGTCTCTTGAAAATAAATCTTCTGTCAACAAATAGTCTTAGTTAAATCAGACATTAACCAAATAGGTGCATTATAATACCTAGGAAAATTTTGTCATCCTCTTTCAGCTAAGTGAATTAAGAAGTTTTGGCTGGAAAAAAGGTGATATGGAGAAGCCTATCTGACTTTATCCTATTCTAGAAAAGTGACTTGCATGCAATACATAAATTCTTACTTCCATGTGTTGAAGTTCAAACACCTTGTTGATGTTGAACAAATTTTACATGATAAGAGTAGTAATTTGTTGGAATTGCGTTGAAAATGACTTGGAAGAAGGAATGCTACATACTAAGTCTGAGTATTAAGCACTTTAGTGAGCTTCCACTTTTGTTTTGGGTACGTTGGAGCGTCGAACTAATTATTGATTTTGGTTTTGAAATTCCATCTGTGTCATTTAAGTCCTAGTTTGACAAGAT